>JARLTB010000059.1:12762500-13042500 GCA_030141615.1 Unio pictorum
CCCTAAGAAAAAAGGAAAAGGAAAGGGGAAAAAGGGGAAGATAATAACATCGACACCCCCCACTCCATCACCAGGGCCGGCAGTGACCCTGGATAAAATCTTGGAAGAAGAAAGCCCGAAGGCCAAATGGGAATCGCCCGCTAAAACAGTGCGGATGCCAGACGAACACAAAGAGAAATTAATGGCGAAGCTATGCAGAGAAATGGGACTCGAACCTTTATTAACAAACAAGAAGAAGGCATCCAACTTCGTCTCTGCTGTACAATACATTGGCTTTAGATCAATGCAAACTTCGCCACCACGTGTGAGTCAGTGGCATCACGCACTGAACATCTTGGGAAGCTATTACTACGAGGCCTACGAGGATAGACCACTCCACCACCTGCAAGATGCGGCAGCCTATATTGCAAAGAAACACGGATTTTACTTCCCCAGACGGACATTCGTGGAAGAAAGGACTGCCGCCTTCCTTGCTGAGATGGAAGACAGGAGGGCCACCTTCCAACCGGTGGAGTACTAGCCCAAATAGGGCTACTTTCATTGCCATTTTTATTATTAATAGGGGACTCATTTGGTATCTTGTACCCCTTTTTGACTAACCATTTGGCCCTGAAAAGCATAATATGACCTTTTTGGCACCGCCTTCAACAAATTTATGACCAAAATCCCCTGACATTGACTACACTCTTATGTGTCGCTTAGACACTTTAATTTAAATACAATAGGGACTTACACATGTACACTCTCGTACTAGTCCCTATTTTCGATAGGATGCTAAATAATAATTTACAACTCAGATATTTGGTTAATTGCATAGGTGGCTTACACATTATTGGTTGTTAGACTGTCCACTAGTAAAACTGGACTAAATTTGATATATAAGAGCGTGCTTGGCTCTTCGCACCATTGCTTCCTGCTGCAGTAATTTCTCGTGCTTGCACGACCATAATATGCAGACACAGGTGATATGAGTTTAACTATTTTACTCTCGCTCTGCTTCACTGCTATTGCAGATTGGTTTAGGCATACAGAATACTGATTGGGTGGGTGTGTGTAGGTTCTATTCCTACCCACCCTACGGCCTTACATTCACCCAGAGGCAGTTCAATAATTGCCCCGTGGTGACGGCCTAACTAAATAGTACTCTATGAGTATATAAACGCCTGCAGGGTGCGCGGCACAATTCCCACCCTCAGGACTAATTAAATAACCTTCTATTGAAGGATAAAACGGTGCTAAGAGCCGCTTGGACGAAGCACCTTAAACAAATACTCATCATCATCAACAGTAGTGTTGATGCGGTGGGGATATGGATCCGATATTTTCATATTTTTGAAACTACTGAATTTCCCGTAATTCATGAGTTCGTGGGCGTGAACAACATTGGCGAAGCGAAACATATGCAAAGACAGACCATGTACCATTTGCATAAAATTATTTTATTTGCACTAATATTTGATTTTTTTCAGTTCATTTCCACGAAAGAACGTGATGCACACATGTACAGAGATAAACCTTCCCACTATTTGAATGACAAAATTTAAGGGCTTACCTCCATCGGGGATAGTACGATGTTAGTCTCATTCTCCATTTAGGAAGCAAACTAGTTGATACTTGATTAGCTTGTTCATACACATTCACTGCAAGACATCTCTCTTTCTAATCCAGCGTGAATTATTTGCCAGATTGCCCTATTCAATCAGTAAATTAAGGCCATCTTACTAGATTTCTTATATTTTTGAATCTCGATCCTGTCATCTACCCAATGAAGCTTTAGGTCGAACTTTGCAATGTTCTTCGCCATCACTCAGTCTATATGTTCACTTCAACAACCCGTTGTTTTGTCAAACTAACATCATGGCTTTGAGATTATGATAAACCTACACGCACGCACGCACGCACGCACGCACACACACACACACACACACACACACACATATATATATATATATATATATATATATATATATATATATATATATATATATATATATATATATATATATAATAATAATAATAATAATAATAATAATATGGCTTTCAAAGTGTTGGTATAAATAAAGCGATTTGATATAACAATAATATTATTATATTAAATTGTTATTCTCCCATGCCGCAATAATACGCATATATAACCATTCCTGCTACTGTGTGTTGTTGATTCTTGATCAATGATGAATTTGCACTCATTAATAATTAGTGACATATGATAATAACGATAAAACGTATTAATAATCGCCGATATCTAAATGAACTTAATGTGATGCACAATTGCATCGTAATCCTTTCTGCTTCCGTTTCCCCGTCCCTTTCTTGGGCATCAGGGACAAAATACGAAGAAATCTGGAGAGAGAAAGAAAAATGTGCACTAGATGAAAACCTTGCAACTGAATGGTTAGTCGAAACGGTATGAGGCACCTTCCTTGGGATTTATCTAGTGTTTATATAATCAATGATACAAATTTGCAATAGCCTGTCGACAATATAAGGTATCTTTATTGGTTACATGATTTAAACACGAAAGATGGTTTGAATGAAGAAAGAGGAGGACCAAAAACACAATATACGGTAACTCTATTGGTTACAGACACACTTACTGTAATTATAATTAATGTCTTAAGGCTGTTTGTTCTTGTTCTTATTCTTGTTTTCTTTGAAACGTTATGTTCTAAAAATCGATAATTGTTAATTAAATATGAAAATATCCATAGTAGCCCCTTCCCTCACGCCCCCCATAGCTCTCTCTCTCTCTCTCTCTCGATCTCGATCTCGATCGATCGATCGATCGATCGAGTTAGACCGACCGACCATCATTGTATCAAGATACGTGCAATAATCTATCAAAAGGCGATCGTAGACGATTTTCTCTTGGATTTTCGCATGCGTCATAATACGACGTCTCTAGACCTATGAATCATAGTAAAATTTAAGTACCGACTACAGAGAGAGAGAGAGAGAGAGAGAGAGAGAGAGAGAGAGAGAGAGAGAGAGAGATTAAACTGACAAAATTGTCTGCGTGTGTGTGTGTGTCTCTGTGTGTGTGACTATTTATAGAAAGAGGGTGGTGGTGGATTAATTAGTTAAGCTATTATATGTTGTTTTTTTTCGCTCAATAATGTCGGGTCCGTTTTAATCCCCCCTCTATATTTAGAATATCTGATTTGACTATATTTTTCCGCATTGGGGTTGAATATGCTCCTTCTACACAACTAACTTTACGTTCTGTCTCGTTATATCTCCCACTTCCGCGTTTATACGTGCATGCAGAATTTGTCCTTTTTTAAGAATGTATTTTGATTGCATTAGCTCAGAACACTGACGTTTCCTTATACACTGAATAGGACATATCCAAAATGCACTTTTCAAATTAATAACTTTTTTTGTCTTTACTGGAACTAGAGCTTGTTTCTAGAACTATTTATGAAGCTATGCTTTTTATAGTAAGAAACAAAAATGACCTGCATGCTTTTTTTTCTCCAAAGAAATTGTGTCGAACGATACAATAGGACATTGTGCTCACTGAGCTAACAAGAGTTGAAGGTCGCCGAGGCAAGAAAACCTTGAAGTCCACTTTACCTTCCGCTTCATTAAAATGTATGTCATTAAGGCAGTCTTAAATCTTTTCAGTCATCCAATTTAATTTGGCAAAGGACAAAAATAATAATGAGAATTTTGTTAAACTATATTTGTTTTTCAATGAGTCATATAATGTAAGCTATTTGGGCTGACAGTGTACTAACCATTGTTTTTATTATTTATGTACAAAACAGAGCTTCCCTTGTATTTAACCGGATAATGGTTCAGTCTCAAATATTGCCCAGGAAAGTATAACTCGTTTATATCCTGTCGAGTTTTCTTTCAGCTTCTTTTCCGCCCTAATTAAAATCAGCAGGAGGTAACTATCTTAATCAACATGGAACAATGAGATGACAACGAGATATGTCACAACTAAGGAGTTCATCAAAAGCTTTTCCCACCAGGTGTCAGCATTGAGGGCCATATTAACGTTCGACACACCAATTAAGCGCCTTCAAATGTGTTAGCTAGCACTCTCTATCTGCCAATACTCCAGCCATACGTAGCCTTGCTTGTTAGGGGGTTAATAATTTATTGTTGTATATTGTATATATTAATGTTTATTCATTCCACAGCGATGCTATGAATTTGTACGTTAAATATAGCTAGCTAGTCGTACGTTTCATTATGTTGTAATATAGGACATAAAGCTAAATATGACATACATGGTATTTTCCAAAATATACGTATTGCTTTCATTAGCAATCAAACATTTATCTCATCAATGGTTTGAATACATTTTCTTTATCTTATCATTACACTAATTTCCTTATACATTTCCTCGGTATTTCTACATTTTTGATGAAATCCAGTGCATTGGTATGCAATGTCCTTAACCTCAACTCAAGCCATTCTAGACTGAGGCCGGAAACGTGGACCATTGATAGTACTGTGGGTGTCGATTGTGTTAACACTTTCGTCTTGAAGAAATGGCACTGTTGGCACTGTTGTTACTGTGCAGAGGTGGATCCGATATTTTCATATCGTTGAAATTACTGAGTCGCCCCTAATGCATACAAAGATGAATTATTGGGCGTGAACAACATTGGCAAAAAAATCAGATGCAATGATTTTTTTTTTTGCTGATTTATTTGAACCATTATAGCATCAACTGGGCAAAACTCCTTAAAAAGACGAGCATAGAGGATTTTGACTTTTTGGTTTACGCATGTTCCATATGAGGATGTCTCTGGACCTTTTAATAATAGTAAAAGTTAAGTCAAACAAACGAGAGAGAGAGAGAGAGAGAGAGAGAGAGAGAGAGAGAGAGAGAGAGAGAGAGAGAGAGAGAGAGAGAGTTTTGGTCGTTGGTATTGGTAATTAATGACAAATAATGACTCAGATCAACTGTATATAAAACATTGTATTTACCACTAGTTGGTTCGTCATTTTGCTTGGTTTCTACAGGACGTGTATTTCCATGTACCAGTGTGTGAATGCATGAGCGTTTACTGTGCGTAGTGCTCCTCTTTCTTCATTCAGACAATCTTTCGTGTTTAAATCATAAGTGGGTCTTATGCTGATTGAATTAATGTGATAACAAAAATTAAGAAAGAAAGCAATCAACTTATCAATATACAAAGGTGACTGTCAATACGTACAACAAAAAAACAATAACTACGTTCTGTAGCGGACACACTCGTCAGAAATGCGAGTTCATTCAATCTGTTCAATATATAATTGTCTGTAGTCAGTCTTAACTCCGTTCAGAAGGCAAATATGTGTATTTGTACGTGTTATAAGAATCGTTTCCTTTTAATGAAAAAATTATATATCTCCTGGTATATCATTGATACAGCGTACATTATATGGCTATAAAATGAAAAATGAGAACGAATTAATTAATCAAGAGGTGAAAACTAGCCTGCTTGTTTGGATGCATAAAAAAGCGTGTTTTGGGGGTAGGGGTGGGGGATATTTAGAGTTTTAACGTAGCTTTAACAATTTTTCAATCATATCGCCACGATGTTTGCAGTATGACAGTTTATAGTGATGTCTAGCACTGGGGTATCATACCGCAGACATGTAGCATGATATCCCACCCAATTACATTATCCTGACACCAGGCAGACCAGTACTAACAACATTAACCGCTTAATGCTGAGCGCCAAGCCAGGTATCTGTAAGTACCATTTTTTTTTTTAGTCTTTGTTTTGACTCACGACTTTTCGCATCCGAGGCGAACGCTCTAACCACTAGGTCACCTGTGCGGTCTTTTTCATTTGGCGTGGGGCGTGGGAATGAAACCAATTTTAATTATGTAATACTTGCATGCAAGTAATATATTTAAGTCGTTTTCCAAAGCTAGTCCAGACTCCAGGGTAAAATATGCTGCTCAGTTTAGTACATGTACATTGACGTTTATGACATAAACGATACAGTCGGAGACCAATGCCGTATCGCTTTGATTTCCACCAAGAGTGAAGGACAGCAGAGCGTAAAGGAAATAGGTAAATCAGTAATATCAGGTAAAAGTAGTACGTAACATAAATACTTTTACTTTTCCAGAACTACATTTTAATAACAGTAATATATTACCTGCTATTATTACATTGCTGTGTGGGGTAGCTTGCGCACGCAAATAGAAGTTTTTTAAAAAATTTAATTATATCCCTATCCTTTGAACGCCAAGTCTGATGAATATTTCGCAGATTATGTGTACCAACTCCACTGAATAAGGCAAAAATATTGCAGTTATCTCTGATCATTTTATATATTTGCTGCAGTGACATTCCGAGTTGTTTCTACAGATAGATGGGTGGTGATACACGCACAACATCACGTTGACCATAATAAATGACTGCTTTCGCTAGTAGAAGGGAACGGTACATGCTTGGCATCATTTCTGCGTTCGTAGGGTGGTAGCATCTCCTTCCATGGTAATAGTAGTTGAGGGGACATGCCGTGTCGCATCGATGATATCGCAGGGTGCGGCGTCGACGTGATCACAAGGCACAGCATCGCACTCAAGTGTAACACTGAACTTGAATCCATAACTCGCTTGTGCTTGTATTGACTGATTCATCTTTCTAGGTCTGCACTTGCAATCATAGGGATATGTCCGGCTTGGAAGCTTTCTCTTTTTCATATTGGATCTGGGCGTATCCTTAGGGCAAAGAGGTGCGGTCTGAAATCCGCCTTAGTTTATCATACACGACTTGATGGGGGTTTTTTTGGGGGGGAGGTATACAAAGGGCAGCATAAGATTTGGTGATTTTGTAAATGTACAACTTTGTGTGATTCTAAGGCGATCAGGCAGAAGAGTTTATTTCGGGACGTCAAAGTTTACCTCTTTTTGTTTGCTTTATAGGTATGTGTCAATCTGTCGACTCTGCAGTTACTATGCATTCTTTTCGTCAGTCTCAGTATTGGTACCCATACTTGTTTGGACAGCAACAAGACAAATACAGGATCCGGATCTTGTCTTCGTTGTGTTCGTCCGTACGTGCATATATATGATCTCTTCGATTTATGGGCCAGTGGATGTAATTGTCCATGTTAAAATACAGGACTCAATCTCTTAAAGGTGAAACTGTTTCGTATAATTTTAGTGATCCTTCGATGGAACGGTACTTTTCTTCGAATCGTACTTGGTCTTCTGGAGTCTGTTCTCCTTCGGGATAATTGCTGTTTTTTTTTTTTAAATTTTAGTTTTATAAATGAGTTGACTAACCCGAGAAAATGCCATCGTGGGATTCGTCAACCTTTTGGTAGAGTTATATGTTTAGAAAGTGGCAAATTTGGAAGACTTTTAACAAGTGGTATCCCAGGTCAAAAGCAAGAAACAAATTCCACATTCACCATCGTTCCTACGAAAGTATGTTCTTCCTCGGTGTGTTGACAAGATTGGTCATGGCTACAGATTTCCGCGTAGGTACAGCACAATGAAAACTTCAGTTTCTTTGGCAATGGTATGGTAAGACAGGATTGTACAAGTCAGTGGGATTTGAGACTTTACATTTGGTCAAGTCTTCATATTAACGAATTTCCAAGCCGATGTGCTCTGTCAGAATTTGGTGGTGTCCTGTCCTTTAGTTGCTCACCTAAGAATGCTGTGAACAAACATCGATATATTTGATTTCCTCCTCGAGATTCGTCCACGTCGTTAAGCAAGCCTGCGACACTAGTTCGCCCTCCATATAAACTATCGCGCAGGTCCAAAGGTTCGATGTCCACCATGTCTTAACATTCAGTTATGCGCATAAACTATGGATCGGTTTTTAAACATCGATTGTAGTATTTCTCCTTTTCTACTACTCGATATCCTTGTTTTGTAACTTAGGGCATCTTTTATAGGTTTACTTCTTACAATTATTCCATGGTGTAGTTTCAGAATTGATCTTTCACGTGTCGTTGAGAGCAGCAAGTAGGACATCTATGAGAAAAGCATCCATGAAATTCGTCGATGATGTTGGGGTCTTCGAAATCACAACCATCCAGCGAAAGATTTGCAATTTTCTTTTCGCTCCGTTTCTGGGATATTGGATCCATTTATTTTCTCTTTTGCACACATGATGTATGTAACCAATGTTGAGTTTTGTCAGAGCATCGACTTTCAGAAGAAAGTGTCCATTGTATCCCGAGAAATTGCGAGCCATCACCATATCATAGCGATGGCACATCTTGCAAGCTTTTGATGGGCGACGCAGAAATTAGGAATGTGACTGCTAGCCTCTTTTTTGTATACATGCTGGTCTTTCTCCAGCTCAGTATTATATTTATGGATGTAACATTGATGTTCAACGTTGAACATTAGATCATAAAAGAAACAGTCTTGGAGTTATTGGTGCGAATAAGATAACAAGTACAGAATACTCTCAGTAATTGGCAGAAACGTTTCTATTGTTGACCTTGTGTCATGCAATGTTGTTCGTAATAGGTAGTACTGCAAGCAGAGCAATGAGTTAGTAATGTTTCTTCGGAAATGAAATATTTATTTGGGTGTACATTAAACATTGGCTGGGAATCTACTTTGTGTTGGATGTGTTTGCAACTTTTGTACCACCTAACAATTTTGATGGCAGCGGTGGGATAGCAAAGTTGTTGAAAATGTGACAGTAACATTGAAACCGCACAAGTACCAAAGTTTTGTCTGAGTAGTGTAGCTGCAAATCGCTATTGGATATACTCTGTAACTTTGTGTGACATTCCTGTTAAACCAAGGATAAACAAAATAAGGACCGAAATGGCGACCCAAGGAAATATTATCGACGAGGAAGTAGGAACGATTGCTGAAGAGCACATCATTGCAAGAGATAGAACTAGAAGGAAACAACAAACAAATTTGATGCAATTTACAGATATTGAAGAAGAGTTCAGTGGTAAAGAAGCACATGACATGGAAATAGAGGAAGGGTATCAGGTAAGAAAACTAAGTAAAACACAGAGCAAACTAATAACATCTAAGAACACCAACAAGCAAACTGAACGTGACCGGTTGCAGTTAGAGAGGGAATGGGCAATTGAAAGGCAAAAATTAGACCTTGAAAGGGAGAATTTGCGTATGGAGCACAATGTTAGACTTAAAGAGCTGGAGTTAGAGATAGAAAGAGTGAAACATCAGAAAGATGATAAAAAGAATAACAGCCTCCCATTCAAAGCCAAACTTCAAACTTACAATCATCAAGTGAATGAAGATATTCTTACATTTCTCGAAGAATGTGAGGCCGTAGCTAATCATGCAAAATGGGGCGAAGAAATGAAAACCCTGCAACTGAGAACACTGCTAACAGGAGAGGCAAGAGAGGTAGCATAACAAAAATGTAAGTCATATGTTGAGCTAAGGAAGGGCCTGATAAATAGGTTGGGAAATGACCTCACGAATATTTTAGCCAGTTTGTTAGCATAAGAAGGGATGCTAATGAGACATACAGAGGTCTGATGGCACGTATAGACCGGTATTTAACACGGTTCATTGATAGTCGTGATCCACATAGATGTTTAACAGATGAATACTTCTTAAAGGCTCTCCCGCCAGTACAGGCTCAGTGGATAAGGCGTAATATGGGCAATGGGTATGTTGTCGATGCTGCTGAGGATTACGTTTTGCCCATCAATGAGAGCAAGTTCGATCCTAAGCACAGCCGACAACAAGCAAATAACCAAGCATCAAGTTCACCTCAGTTCAAGAAAATTGGTTTGATAGAAAGCTCCTATGGAGACAAAAAGTGCTATAAATGTCACCAGAAGGGTCATGTGTTGCGTGATTGTCCCTTCAGAAAAAAACAAAGACATGCAACCTACTTTGTCCAGAATACCATCGGTGAACGATTAATAAATGTACCGGGAACAGTGAACAACAACAACCTATTGTTTGTGAAAGATACAGGTTAAGAAATTACCTTGTTACGTGAGGACTGTGTCGATAAATTATGTATCCTTGAAGGGCAAAACCTGACACTCTACACAGCCAACGAACAACCTTTTGAGGCAAAAGTAGCCATAGTAAAATTAGACACGCCATACTACAAGGGTCATGTCCAGGTTGGACTGGTATCTGACTTGGCAACACAAGCTCTGTTGGGGATGGACGTTCTATGTGGGAAGAAAATGACTATGGTAGTAACAATGATGCAGGCAAGGACACAGAAAAAGGAAGCGGAAGAGAGTGACAGCAAAATAAAAGAACGTGGGGTAAAATCACATGAACTGGATGACGTGCATTTGGATTGGCTATTTTCGGATGAAGATAGTGATCATGGTCCTGATGAGAACGAGGATGACGACATCCATCGTGAAGATACGGCTGATGACAAGAACCTGTCGCTTGATCAGCTACACAGTGTTAATGTGGAATAGATGTCTCAGTATTAGACGAATGACAGCTCACTGGCTGGTGTGAGAGAAAAGGCACTGCCATCCGAAAGTGCAGCAGAAGGCATGGGCACTACAGTTTTCTTGGAGTGTGGAATTTTAAAATGGGAGTGAAAGTCGTCAAATGGAGAAAAATATAGAATCCAATTAGTTTTGCCAAAGCAGTTACGTCAAGCAGTTGTGGAGTTGGCACATGATAGACAACTTGCTGGTCATCTAGTAATGACGAAACGAAGGCAAGAATAACAACTGCATTTTATTGGCCAGGAATGTTTGGGGATATTCAGAGGCACTGTCAGGCCTGTGACATCTGTCAAAATACAGCAAGGAGAACAGGGAAGGAAAAAGCACCAATGGTATGTCCAACAATTGTATCTGACCCGTTTGTTAAGATTGCGATGGATATTGTTGGCCCACTACAGCGCACAACGGCGGGACAAAATATATACTAACCATCCTAGATGAAGTCACCCGGTATCCACAGGCAATTCCTTTGAAGGACATCGAAGCCAAAACACTCAAAGCTGTCTTGAAGAAGAAACTGTTCCACGAACAGTGAAGAGTGGGATGTGATGCTGCCTTACGCACTGTTTTGCTATAGGGAGGTACCATATGAAGCAACTGGGTTTTCAAAGTTTGAGCTACTGTATGGTTGGCCAGTAAGAGGGTCAATAGGGATTCGTAAGGATCTATTCACCGGTGAGGGTGAGATACGTAAGTCAGTTGTAAAACACATGCTTTTGATCCGCCAGAAATTGGCTGATGTAAGCGAGTTAGTGAAAGAAAATCTGACAGACTGTCACAAGAAAGTTAAATCATCGTACGATAAAAATGCTACCAAAAGGGAATTTCGGCCAAGAGATGATGTTCTGGTTTTGCTTCCATCCGATGTATCAAAGATGAAAGCTCGATGGAAGGGACCTTATCATGTCATTTGTAAGGTCATTGGCGTTAATTACAAGATTAACATTGGTGGTAGGCGAAGGCAAGTAACCTACCATAGTAACCTATTACGTCAGTACAAGAGAGCTTTACTGTTAACAGCAACTGTGTGTCATGAATTTGATGGAGGAGGACACATTAAACCAAATGACGCCAAAGTTAAAGCTATGGTTGACTTCCCATTCCCTATAACAACGTCTGAGATGGTCCCTGTGTCGGCAACCATACGAGTTCACAATCAAACACCGTCGGGGAGCAGATAATGCAAATGCTGATGGATTGTCACGTGCTGGAGTCTAAGACTATGCATTTTAGTTTGCATTCTTGTTGGAATAATCTGAAAACACAAGCGATGTGTATTATGTACTAATTAATTATTGTATACTAATTATGTACTTTCGTAATGTAGATCAGTTTGATTTTTTTTAAAGTCAATCCAAAGTGTTTGTTTTAGATATTGTAAATATTGCATTCTGAACATAGAACTATTTAGCAAGTCATTGAATGCTTGCACTGTATGTTATTGTATAGGACTCTAATTGCCAAGGAAATGCTAGAACTTTAAAATTTCATGAAGGTAATTGCATAGAACTGTATACAACCAAATAGTGACTCTTCAATTTCGCTTATCCATCCTTAATTTTGTTCGAAAACTAAAGTTTTCTCTTAAGGAGGAAGGTGTTACCTTGATCTTAAAGCTTAACATCTCCCTCCAATTTATTGTATAAGCTTGGGTGTACATGAAACATTGGCTGGGAATCTACTTTGTGTTGGATGTTACTGTTTGCAACTTTTGTACCACGTAACAACATGTGGCTTTCCATTGGTGATGCAAAACTCGTCGTTTGATTATTAGACATGATGAACTTTGTCAATGATTTTGGAGGGAGTCTGTTCTGCCGGGATGCTGAACTCGATTCAAATGGGCGACTACAAACTGTCAGGTGAAAGGAGTCTCAAACGATCATTGTTGAAGTTCTTGTAGGGTTTAATGCCATTATTTTCCACAAGATACGTGGCAGCCAGTATAAATGATAGACGAAGAACCCAGGAAACCCTAGAAAGAAATAACGACCAACGAGAAGCTACTGGCAAGTTTTCTAAACATACCCACATTGGCCTGACCGAAGACTCGACCCACACAGACATAATTTATATCGATAATGTTGAAAGCTTTGAACCCCTCTGCCATTGGGGACCCCTCAAACAATCGTCATATTTGGCTTGACAATGTCTTTAACAAGGAATCCCACAAATCGGTGATAACACTTTCTACATTCTATGGCGGCACTTCAGATGTGAACCCTGTAAAATTCACTGTGTAGGTGTAACCGGTGGTTCAAAATTTTCCGAAGTGTGTTTTTGCATCTCTTTAATGTGGCAGTAATTTTCAGCAGATCGACTTTCTTTTGTAGTAGCCTCTCTTGGTCTTGGTGCAGATGTGAATGGTGCTGATTCATGATAGTTTATGTCATCTTCGAAACAACTTGCATGGATTGGAGCCAACACTTCATCTCGTGTGTGAGGTGATATGTCACGTCTTTGCCTCTTACGTTCTTCTCCTTTCTCACTGAAACTGTCATATACTATTTAACTATTACCAAAAAGGTGGCAGAGTGGTCTAAAGAGCTCTCCGTTACGGATCACTATCATTTCGCCTCTGCGTTGGTTCCAGTCTTAGATTCGGCCAATTTGGGTATGTGAGAAAGCTTGCCAGTAGCTTCTCGTGGGTAGGTGGTTCTTCCCGTGCTTTTCCCCCCGGTTCTTCCTCCATCATTAATACTGGTCGCCAGGTAAAGCCTATAATGTGCTGAAAAATGGCGTTAAACCCTACAACAACAACCAAAAAGGTGTGTTGTCTGTGTTTTTAACTTTAACTTAAAATTAATTCCAAAAACACTTTTGACCCACCCACCCCAACTGTCTCCCTCATGTTAGCTCTATGGGATCCATTCGGCATTGGATTTCTTGTAGAATTCCAAAATGTCTCCTTTGACCCACAAGTGTTTCTCACACGTTAACCTTGTGGGCCAGTTTTGTATAAAAGACAAATTTACAATAACAGACAATAAGATGTCACCAATTAACTGTCTTTTTGCAGTATGTTTTATACAAAAGACAATACAATAAATAAATGTAACAACAAAACAAAAATACCTCCAATTATTCTTTGTTTTTTTAATTCAGGTATCGTTAATGGTATATACAATACAATATTTGTGAGTGTTTACCAAAGCTGAATTCTGTAAACACTGACAGATGTGTTCTAATGAAGATAAGGGTTATTTGTTCAATAATGCATGGTGGAATGATCTTCATAAAATTGATATACATGTACTTAACAAATGGTTTTGATCACATGCAAAACCACAAAAACAGGTAACATGAACATTAATACATTAGTGACACCATATCCAAAGTCAGATACAAAATTATACATGCATGTAGAGTATGCCCTCACTATAAAGTACATCAGTATAACAGACCCTTTTGTAAGGAAAGCATGGTCACTATGTGTATTGATACAAAATATAAAATGCACCAACATAATATACTCTTGCATTATGGTATACTTGCATGACTCCCTCAACCAATGGTGTAATGGGACATCACTGACTGTACCGTGTATAATGCAACTAATAGGTATATACTGATCTCACCTATAACATGGAATACTTGAATACCTTCCTCAACCAATGGTGTGTTACGTGCTTAGGCTCGAATAAACAGTAACATAGAAAGAGTGAAAATAACAAGTTTGTAAAAACTTAATAAACAATTTATTGAGCACCAATATTTTCCAGAAAAGAAAAATAAATTTACGGTTTTAAGAATCAATTCCAAAATTAATCCAAAAATAATTCAAAATATAATCCACTAGTGAAATTGCAAAAGTCCTGGTAATAAAATGTCCAAATAATTCCAAGTTCGAATCTTAGTGAAGCATCCAAGATGGAAGACGATGTCACGTGATGAAGTCAGTTCTGGCCTTATGAAATTCAATGAGCACAATTATTTTCCAGATAAAAAACAAAATAAATCCTCGTGATCCAAACGAATTGAAATAATTTCCAATACATGGTAATTTAAAATAACTCAAAACGACACAACTTAATATTCTAACAACCCAACTTCTACTAAAAAGTTCGCTCCAAAACATAATTTATAATTTTTACGTAAACAAGGAAGGGTACACATGATCTTCTAGAATCTTTTAGAACAAATTTACGTTCAAAAAATCTCGTACACACCGTATGACCCAGATGAGAATCAGTTATTTTAACTCTCAAGAACTAAAAATAGAAACATGTTTATAACAAAGTTCCATAATGTCCTTGGAATCAACCAATCATTTTAAAAGCTTCTTTACAACTCTGAAGCCAGGTCAGAAATGAGGTCAACATCTGGTGTTTTTTTTTTTTGTAAAGTACATATCATCCCACTTTTTACAAAAATATCTCCCAATGAATGAATCTTAAACTTAAAATGTCAAATATGAATCTGACAATCAACTAAAACAAAAATAAATAACTTAAATCAAATATACGTAACACCTTCCCCCATAAAATAAAAAGAAAGGTTTATATGACAAAACTTTGTTTTTACCACAAACCAATTTACACTCGATGTTAAAAGAACTCGTATAAATTACACAGTGTATATGATATAATATACTGTAATACACGGGAAAGAGCGTCTGCTATTATATTATCTTTTCCCTTGATGTGCCGGATGTCAAGATTATATTCCTGCAATAACAAACACCACCTTAGTAATCTTTTGGTTTAACTTGTCCATGTCCCACAATATGTCCTAAGAAAGTCACACTAGCACGGCAGAACTCACTTTTAGATAAATTAACTGTCAAACATGCATCAGTGAGTCTGTCAAAGAATTGTCGAATTGTTGCTAGATGTTCTATCCAGGTGTCGTTGTAGATGATGACGTCATCTATATAGGCATCACAATTTTCTAAACCAGAGGTGATCATATTCATGAGACGTTGAAATGTACTTGATGACCGTTTCATCCCGAATGGCATTACTTTATATTGGTAAAGTCTATCTGGAGTCACAAATGCCGAGATTTTCATTGCTCTTTCCCGTTAGTGGAATCTGCCAAAATCCTCTCAGAAGGTCAAATTTGGTGACATACTTGGCATTCTCGATTTTATCAATGCAATCGTCAATTCTTGGTAATGGGAATGAATCTGTTTTTGTCACACTATAATCAGTGCACATACGGAAAGTTTTATCTGGTTTTGGAATAAGTATGCATGGTGAACTCCAATCACTTTTACTGGGCTCTATAAAATCATTCTCCAGCAAATATTGAATTTCCTTTTTTAAGTATTCCTGTTTGGGTGGATTCATCCTGTATGGATGTTATTGGACAGGTTTGGAATTTACAATTTCAACGTCATGAAAAATTTTGTTTGTACTTGTAGGAACATCTGGAAATAAGTGCACATATTCAAATAATAACTGTTTCAGTTCATTTCTTTCTTGCACTTGCAAATGTGAAAGTTTCTGGTCTAGATCTTTCATAATTTCTGAATTACAAAGATTCGTCATTTCAATATCAGTAGAAATTGATGATATTCCTTCACCAAGTGGGACAGGTACAACTAAATTAATTACATGTTTAACATGGCTATCTCTTTCAATATATTCTTTTAACATGTTTATATGGCAGAGTTGTTTTTGTTTGCGCCTCCCAGGAGTATTTATAATGTAATTTAAGTCATTAATTTCCCTGTCAACTGTGTAGGGACCATAATATTTGGCCTGAAGAAGATTTTGTGGCATTGGTAAGAGAGTCAGGACTCTATCACCAGGCTGAAAACTCCTTTCCTTCGACTTTTTTTTTATCATATATTGATTTCATTTTAGATTGAGCAGAGTGCAGATTTGCTCTTGCGACCTCACAAGCCTTTGACAACTTGTATCTAAAATCGGAAACATAATCAAGAAGATTGATCTCAGTATCTTCATTAGAGAAAGTTTCTCTTTCAATAACTTCAATGGTCCACGCACAGTGTCCAAAAACCAGTTCAAAGGGACTGAAGCCGAAAGATTCTTGAAATGATTCTCTAACAGCAAACAATAGTAAATGAATGCCTTCATCCCAATCTTTATTCGTATCAAAACATTATGATCGGATCATATTTTTCAAAGTCTGATGGAATCTTTCTAATGCCCCTTGGCTCTCAGGGTGATAGGCAGAAGATTTGAATTGCTGAATGCCCAATTCATACATAACTTGTTGGAAAATTCCTGACATGAAGTTTGAACCTTGATCAGACTGAACAGATTTGGGAAGGCCATACTGAGTAAAAATTTTATCAAAGCTTTTACTATTGTTTTAGATTTTATATTCCTCAACGGAATCGCCATGGAAACCTTGTTGACGCACACATAATGGTCAACATGTATTGGTTACCTGACTTGGTCTTGGGTAAGGGACCTACACAATCTACCATAATTATACTAAATGGTTCGTCAAAGGCAGGAATAGGTTGTAGATGAGCCTTAGGTATCTTCTGACTGGGTTTTCCTACCATTTGACAAGTATGACAAGATCTACAGTATTTGGCAACATCACTTTTGATTTTTGCCCAATAGCAGTGAGTCAAGATCTTGTGATAAGTTGTATTAATCCCTAAATTACCAGCCAAAGGAGTTTCATGGGCCAGATTAAGTATTTCCTGTCTGTAAGGTTTTGGAACTACTATTTGATAGTTCACCGACCACTCATCACCAGCAGGTACCTCGGGAGGTCTCCATTTTCTCATAAGAATTCCATTTTTAATGAAATAACAGACAGGAACTTCAGTGGCTTCAGTCTGACTTATGGCCCTTTGAAACAAACAAGAGATCTCAGGATCCTTTTCCTGTTCGACGACAAGTGACTGTCGTTTATCACCCTGATTATAATAAAGAGAATGAGTTGTTAAAAGAGGATCACTATGATCAATACCTTCTGATTGATCCAAACAAGGAGTAAAAGTGACCTCATCAAAAGCCTGACCTATACACGTGTCAGCTAAAGGAATACTTCATTCATCAACATCATTCTCAAGAGCTTTCTTTGCCATAAGAGCTATGGTAACTGCACAAGCTTGAAATATATCAGGGAATTCTTTTTCAATTGGATCAACTTTCTGATCCAAATCAGGCTTGTCAGTTACAAGTGGATTAACCACAACCTTGTCTCCAGCTAAGTCGTTGCCTAGCAATAAATGAATGCCCTCAACGGGTAAAACCGAGACAGTATCAGGACCTGTGACAGTCGGAACAAAGTCTGATGAAAAAATTTACACAATGGAGATGAACATTAACAAAGCCGCACTCTACTCCTTGAATAAGAACACTTCTATTAGAAGAAGACTTCTCAGAAAAAAGGCAAAGTACCTGACAATAAAAGACTGATAAGCTTCTGTGTCCCTTAAAATTTTAATAGGGGTGGGATTGACTGAATCACCCAAGAGTGATGTAGAACCCTTCGATATGAATGGTTCATAATTCTCCATAATAAAATCAGACTGGGATTTATTAGACCCAACAAATGTATTGCTTTCAATACATGACCGTGACCTCGACCTTTTAGAAATAAGAGCATTTGGAACAGGTCTGTCTTGATTTTGATGCTTATTTTTCAATTTGTAGCAATCAGAAATAACGTGTCCTTTTATCTTGCAATAGGTACACGTCGGAAGAGACAAGAATCTAGAATCAAGCTTCTCTGAAGTTTGATTTTTGAAAGTTGTGCTAGTTTGAGTTTTAAAAGGGCTTGTATTAGGCTGAAATACTTTTCTGCCAGAAGACTGTTGAGTAGAAGTCTTGTTAACAAAAGGAACTTTGTGTGTCAAAGAATATTTGTCAGCAGCTCGAGCAGCATTCTCCAAGGTTTCAATCTGAAGCTCATCAAGATAAGACTTAACGTCACTATGGACACAGTTTTTGAACTCTTCAATTAATACCATTTGCTTGTGATTTTGATAATCTTGTTCGACTTTCTTGGCTAAGCACCATCTATCAAACAACTGCTCTTTTTCTCTAGCAAATTCAACAAGAGTTTGTCCAGCTTCTTTTCTGTAATTTCTGACTTTTTGCCAATAAGCTTCAGGGACTAACTCATAACCCTTTAGAATGCATTCTTGAACCACATCATAATCACCACTTTGGTGAACGGACAGTGAAGTGTAAATCTCACTAGCCTTACCAGTGAGTACACATTGCAATAACCGAGTCCAATGCTCCCTTGGCCACTTTAAATTTTCAGCAACTTTTTAAAAACGAATGAAGCTTTTGTCTACTTCTTTTGATCTGAAATGGGGCACTAATCTAATATTCCTTGCTAAATCAAAACTTAAATTTGGATTTGAAGTATGAAGGTGTTTTTCACTTGCCAGCTCTATTTCTTTCATTTATTTGATATTCTCTTTCTTCCTTCTCTCTCTCTTTATCAATTTGTTTTTCTTGAACGGAATGTACATCTGCTCTTTTTGTAATTCAAATTATCTTTCTTTCTCCTCTATGTCATATTGTAATTGTCTTTCTTTCTCCTCTTTGTCATATTGTAATTGTCTTTCTTTCTCCCTTTCTTGAAATTCCAGCTTCTTCAACTCTAATTCCATCTTGAATTTTAATTCTAATTTCTTTATTTTAATGTCAGAGTCTGATGCAGACTTACTGACCGAAATCAAAGCACTTTTTTCCAAAACATTATTTTCTACCAAATATTGGACCAAAATCTTTTTGATATCTTGTTTTGTTAAAGAAGTCTTGACTTCAGAAAGATCATATTTTCTGGCAAGTTGAATCAACTCATCTTTTTTGAAAAGATCTAATTGCTCCTGAGTAGGATTAGAAAGACATATTTTTACTTTAGATGTCATCTTAATACAAGCCTGTCAATCTCACTAAAGATTTTAAAAAATTCCAAAAACTAGGGGAATTCAAATTTACAACAAAAGTTTTCTGAAAAAATTTCTAGCCAAATTACAATTGATCCCAATCTCAGACGAGGCCACCAATTTCTATGTTATGTGCTTAGGCTCGAATAAACAGTAACATAGAAAGAGTGAAAATAACAAGCTTGTAAAAACTTTATAAAATATTTTCCAGAAAAGAAAAATAAACTTATGGTTTTAAGAATCAGTTATTTTAACTCTCAAGAACTAAAAATAGAAACATGTTTACAACTCTTAAGCCAGGTCAGAAATGAGGTCAACATCTGGTGTTCATTTGTAAAGTACAGATCATCCCACTTTTTAAAAATATATCTCTCAATGAATGAATCTTAAACTTAAGACGTCAAATTTGAATCTGACAAACAAACAACTAAAACAAAAATAAATAACTATAAAATCAAATATACGTAACAGGTGTAATGGGGCATCACTGTACAGTGTATAATGTATCTCATGGGTATATACTGATCTCACCTATAACATGGAATACTTGTATAACTTCCTCAACCAGCTTTAAAACAGGGGATCACTGTATTATGTCTAATATACCTGCAATCTATACACTGATTTTCACCTTAATATGGAAAACTTGAATGACTCCTTCAACCTGATTTATAATGTGGAGTCACTATCCTATCTATAATGTACTCATTTACAAGGTGACCCACGACCCAAGTGTAAACATAATGTAAAAATGCTTTGTTTGAAGTCATTTATTTAATCAACATCCAAGACTCTGGTCTACCAGACTAAGTACATCTGTTGCATTGTATTTGCAGTTGGGTGTCATTTTACACAAACAAATATAATATGTTCTTTAAAATGGAATCAATTGTTACACAAGAATTATAATGTTAAACACGGTGGAATTTATTAAATAAATGTCTATAGGAATGTACAAAAATAAATACATATATGGAATGTCAAAAAATTCATAAACTCTTTCTAAATATAACTACAACTGACAGAAAATAGATTGATCTTTATCACAATTAGAACACTATAAAATCTGCTACTTCAAACGGTACTGTCTAGATATATTTTAAATATGCCCTCGCAGAGAGAAGTAAAATCTGAAATGGGCTGAATAAATGTACAATGTGGATTTCTTTTTGAATTTTGCATGAAAATGAAAAAAAAAGTATCCTTGATCAGAACAAGATTCTAGAAAAGAGTAAGATGACCTCAAAATAAATATCAACATTCAAATTTTTGGACGTTGTATTTATTTAAGTGGATATTTATTCTTTAGTAATAAACAGCTTTTTAATTGGTTCTAGTTGCCAACAGATGGATCCCTGTTTCCTATCACAGATAGGCTCATAAGCTTTATAATCAGGTTTCAGTACCTGGAAATATCCATAATATAATATAATGACAGGGTAGCCATGTGGTCAAAGCTCATGAGAGAGAGAGAGAGAGAGAGAGAGAGAGAGAGAGAGAGAGAGAGAGAGAGAGAGAGAAACCAAAATATTTTGTTGACATGAGCTAAATCAACCCAGATATTGTTGCGAAGAAGAAACAAATCCAGATACAATGTCAGCAAGAAAATTAAAGTAAAAATGAATATTTTGACAGTCTGCTACATGGCAAGAATTAAAATCATCCAAATTTTAATATATATATTATTATTTTATATAACACAGTCCCGTATTTACAGTTATGCAAATTAACAAACTATTGTATGTTTATCAGATTATGTCATTAGTTGACATGACATCATATTTTCCACTTAAACAGTATTGTGCAAGATAACAAAGAAAATGTGTGCAATTCAGATAAAACTGTAAATGTATGACCTAATGTATATCGTTCAGTTTTATGCCACGTTTGTTTGACTAGATAAAAGTTAAAAAATTGTATGCAACTATAATTTGATTTTTTAAAAATATCTTGATGAATTTTATCTACACAATTTATTCTCAAGGTTAAGGAAAAAATACCGTTAACATAGCTGCCAACCCTCCAGGCTCACAATTAGTAAAAATAGCCATACAAATTAGTGAATTTTCACAAAGGTAGATTGAGTTCAACAAGAAAACTCACAAAGAATGCTTCAGCGTTGATAACTTGAATTTCTTCTGTTGATGGTTTAAAATATTCCAGAGCTGAAATATGCTGCGAGTTCTTAATTTTCCCAGCCTCTATGAGCTTTTTGCTACCTATGAGCTTCTTCACTTCATCTCTGCCACCATGCAAAAAGTATGATATATATATATATATATATTTGACCCGAGTGGCCGAGTGGTCTAAAGCGCTGTCCGTTACGGACCACTGCCATCTCACCTCTGTCTGCGTGTGTTCGAGTCTAAGATTCGGCAAATGTAGTTATGTGAGAAAGCTTGCCAGTAGCTTCTCGTGGGTCGGTGGTTCTTTCCGGGGTTTGTCCGGTTTCTTCCTCCACCATTAATACTGGCCGCCATGTATAGCCTATATTGTGCTGAAAAATGGCGTTAAACCATAAAAATATATATATATATATATATATATATATATATATATATATATATATATATATATATATATTGATGTTTGATGGCTGAATGCATGATCAATTTTTGGTATATTCCAAACTAAACTTCACTTTCTGTGCAATATATTTCTTTTTCCTTGGTGGTAAAGATATTTTCATGATGCAATGTCAAATGGTGATTTAAATCAGTGTTGGCAGCCTATGTGCGGAGTAAACTTCTGGTTAGGCCCCAGCTTCTCTCAAAAGCATTGTACAACTACTCTTATACAGAGTAAAATATGCTAAAATGCTTGCTACCAGGCCAATAGTTCCACTAATATCATGACCAGCAGTATTGGACTATTTTGGCAACTTAAAAATAATTGAGAATTGGGGAATTCATGATTTTTTTACCTGCAGCGTGAATCCGCGAATCCCTGTAAAAGTGAGGGTTGGCAGCTATGCATGAACCTAACTACACAATTATTGATAAATACATTTTACATGTAATATACAGAAGAAACTAGAAATGGGTTTCATCTAATATTTAGGAGAAATGAGAAATGTTTCCTGTAACATAATATAGACATGGGGAAACTAGAAATGTTTCCTGTACAACTAGGAATGTGTTTATATAATACAGCATATAAGAATATCTAAAAATACAGTCAGGAAGCATGAATGGCCAACCATAACTTTAAAACTGACACAATACAAAACTTAACTGGATGGAAGGAAGACGCAGTAATGTACCACCAACTACCTTTGATACAGAAGGCATTATAATCTTGCAGATTATCAGTGGAATCACATCAATGATTCTGGAAGAAGCAGTTAAATGCAAGGTATTACATTTCTTCATGGACAATATGCCCCATGTTGTAAACATGCATATACCCATTTTTTTTTTAAAACACATGTTCAGGTGTATTTTGTTCCAACTTGGCTGAAAAAAGCAGATGTCACTTCACCAGAATACATGAAAGCTGTCAGACCTCAAAGCATTTATAGACTCGATTAAAATTGTTCTTTAGTCAGAATGAAATTCAATGAAGTTTTTGTATTTATTACTGTATGCTTCCTCAATATATTAGCTATAAAATGTTCATGGAATACAGAACAAGTTTTAATTATACAAGTTGATTTAAGAATATTGGCATGCAAAAGATATCAATGGATAGAACAGAACCATTATATAAGACTCTATGGTGTTCACTTCCATCTGAAGCCAACAGTAGAGACCCTAAATGAAGCTATGGCAGATGTACATTTAAGCTGTTAAGATTTTGGTACATATTATACATGGAAAAATACCTTAATAAGCATAACATGTTAATCTTGACACATTGTTTAGAATTCAAAGAGGTTTTTTGGTTAGCTAGTAAACAAATGAGCAATAAAAATCACCACATTAGTCCTTGTAAACTGTACAGAACTTAATTTACACAAAGTGTCTTTACGATGCTGAATATGACATTTTTTGTTTATATATAATATCTGCTACTGGGGGAAATAATATAGTTTTCATGCATTCTCTTTGACAAAAAAAAAGATTTCCCTCTCTAAACAATAAAAAGTGATGCCATAAAAAGCACAAAACTTGAATTAGTAGTGTTTAGAAAAGAAAATGCTGGAAAATATTTTTCAATTAGCATAGGAATACTCTAATTATTATACAATAATTCATTTTGTTCCAAGATACAGAATCTCTTAATTTTCCCAATTAACTTCTGAGTGGTATTTATGTTTGAGGCCTGGATAAATATAAGTGGTAGAGTATCTGGCACATACCTAGTGAGTACAAGTTTGAGCCTTGATCAAGGAACCCTTTGCCTCAACTCAACTTGTTAGGTCTGTTATATGGCAAAAATCACCGATAAAATATATTTCCTTTTCTCAAAAATATAAAATCACATTATATAAAGATTATTGTTTTATTTATCTATTGATGTTTAAATCAGTATTCAAAACAATGTTACCAAGTGGCTTAACAAATGACACAGAGAATAGTAAAAAAAAATATTTTCAAGGTTTACATGCATTTTACCAGTCCATGGATAAACACAACAAATGACTTTTAACATAACTGATAGGTATAGTAAAACCTGATAAAATATGAGTACATATAAAAAAATAACAACCTTATAGTTGTTAAAGTTTTAATAAATCTCCCAAAGTAATTGGTGCTCACATTTTTTAATTTACTGTAAATGGCCACAATGCAATTGCCAAAATTCTTGAAATTAAGCTTAGTGGATCTAATGTAACTGTAATTCTCAAACAAATAAAAATAAATAAATAAATACAAAATTAATAAATGATTACTCCAAATTGCAAAAGTAGCAATGTAGTAACTCAATGACACATTCATTGAACTTGTCATGTTTTCATGACAACCAACAATCATGCAACATATTATTCAAGGTTTTATTGTGAAAATTAATTCAGATGGTTTGTTCTTTAGTGAAGTGCCAGATGTATCATTACAATGCTCAAAGGTGTTTACATTTTTTCTAAAAATTCCATTTTTACGAAATATGTGTACCATGTTTTCCAGTCAAATAATGGACTGAGTAATGAACAGGTTATATCATTTGCTACCATTAATGGTACTGGACAAATCCCTTTTAATATTTCATTTCAATATATTAACAGTAAAGATAATAAAAATTAAATAGCAAATCAAAGTCTAGCTGAAATTTTGATTTCAATATATTAACAGTAAAGACAATAAAAATTAAATATAAAATCAAAGTCTAGCTGAAATTTTCATCTCAATATATTAACATTAAAGATAATAAAAATTAAATAGAAAATCAATGTCTAGTTGAAATTTGTAATTTTAAGAACTGAATTTTCATGCTCAAAACCAGTTAAATTTGTTCACAATGCCACTGTAACCTGGAACAATGAACATTCTTCTTGAATGAAGATTAGAAACAACTTGGTGGTCTGTGCAGTTTTTCTACTAAACAAAACGTTGCTCATCAAATGATAAAATGTTTTGAAGTTAAATAATGAAAAGTCTATGAATAAATATCAGTCAGTTTTATCAATACCATTATTATCTGTTCTCATAAACTTTTTGTCTTTCCACTTTTATCAATGCCACATCTGATATATGACAGCTATCCAATATAATTTAATATCCATGATATAAAGTCGATAATTTTACTCCTGACAA
The DNA here is from genome assembly GCA_030141615.1 of Unio pictorum. Taxonomy (NCBI): domain Eukaryota; kingdom Metazoa; phylum Mollusca; class Bivalvia; order Unionida; family Unionidae; genus Unio; species Unio pictorum. The sequence goes on from JARLTB010000059.1 coordinate 12,787,443, forward strand.
AAGAAAAACCTTGAGAATTGCAACAAGTGGTCAATTTTATTTTGAAATTGCAGTAACTGTTTTAACAAATAAGTTTTTTAATTTAGTATGCAAAAAAAGTAAATTCTTTTTCTCAATAAATTTTGTGTCTGACATATTAGAGGTATCAAATCTGAACAAGTTTCACCATATCTGATGGTGAAAATCGACCCTTTTTAAAACAAGACCTTTTTATTAAGAAAAAAAACGTAAATTATATTTATTAATTTATTGTAAAAAATCATTTTTCCTAGGCATACATTAGTCAACACTTATACGTTCTATCATCTCTTGCTTGACACGGCTTTAAACACGGAGTTAGTCTTGGCCTTGACCTGGCTGTACTTGGAAGGATGTCCCACTAGGTACATATCATTTCCAGCATAAACAAACCTAGAATGAGAAAGAAATTACATTGATGCATGATCTAGAAATCTGTGATAAATATGCATTAGAATACAAAGTAGATAAAATGATATATACCACACTATTTATTGGTGCTGAGACTACTACACAGTTCACATTGCAATACATGTACTGAACAAGCAATCTGATCTGACTCACAATGAAGCAAACTGTGTAGTCTGCATGCATGTCAAACATCTTAGTGACCAAGACACTAGACTGGTGCATAATCATCAGAAAGCAGGTCATACTCCACACAGAGACTAGACTTATACATAATCTCCAGACAGCAGGTCATACTCCTCAGAGAGATGGGACTGGTATAAATTCTTCAAAGAGCAGGTCATCCACCACACAGACTAGACTGGTACATAATCTTCAGAAAGCAGGTCATACTCCACACAGTGACCTACTCTCATATATCATTTAACATTATTTGGAAATGTTTCCTGTTTATAATTGTTCAGACTGTAGACAATTCTCTGCTGCTGGGAAAAGAGCAGAGAAAAATTTCAGCTTGTAGATATTTCCTAATCCCTATTTAATATATTTATCATGATCCACGATATCTTGTGTTGCATCAATGCATCATCTCAGTTCACAGCAATGCAATATGATAGATCAGAAATTACTTAAATCGGCCAATCCATACAATGAAGGAATGAATACTGTGCTACCAATGTGCACTAAAAAAACAACTGTACTTCTGAAAGAAATGCTTCTACTCTAAACATAGTAAACCAGCATTTCCTGATAATAATAGAAAGAAATTGCATTCCACATCACTGCAAGATCTGTTATCAGAAAAAACCTGTTCTTTAGAATGATTACTGTCATATCTAAAGTGAAATAGATATAGGGGGCACACATACCCCCTTAGGAATCTTGAAATATAATACCATTATCTGTTTAGTGATAAAAGAAAATGTAAACATTGATGTATGTCACAACCAACAGAATCTGACTACCAAATTAATGATGGTTTCCAATAGCTATACAAACTTTGTCCAAATTTAAAAAAGGGGTAGTGACTCAATGGACAGAGTGCAAGACGTTTGAATCAATGGGTACAGGCTTGAATCCTACTACTGGATCAGGTGTGTTTTTGGGTAACACACTTTTATCCAACTGCCTTGGCACTCACTAACCTGTGTTACATTGCCCTAAATAACCAAACCAAGTCAAGAGTCCAATTTTATTAAACAAAGCCTTTGAAGTATACCTGGTATATTGACAAATCAGTTATATTTGTGGTTAGGTTTGGATTCGATTGATGCTTCATGGCACAGCAACACTAGTAGGTTATTTAGTACCAAGGCAAAGCAAAACGTCTAGCTCAAGGTCACACCAAGGTAGCCAACCCAGGCTGGTCTGATGGTTGGATTCAAACCCACACCCTTTCAATCACAAGTCAAGTGTACTAATCATTAAGACACAGTGACTGCAGCTTCTCATATTTGTGTTAGAATTGGTTGCTGCTACAAATCAAAAGGTTCAAGATCCAATGAAAGAGGTTATCCTTTGAAAGCATTATGCCCATATAGGCCTCTGATGGTTCACTTAGCTCAGATGTCACCATTATAGTTATATTAGATTAGTTCTTGTGAAAAAATGTATGCCAACCCCCTCCCATGTCAGATAAAACTAAACAAATTTAGTAAGATTTTAAGAAATGCTATTATTGCATGTAAATATATAAAGGACATCTATATATTCTTTTAGTAGATATAATGAAATATTTCATGAGTAAAGGGGAAATATTGTATTATCAAGAGCGAAGTGGAAATACTGTATTGTCACAAGTAGAAATATTGTATTATCACAAGTGGGAAAATTGTATTATCAAGAGTTAAGTGGAAAAACTATTATCAAGAGTGAAGTGGAAATATTGTATAAAAAAAATTCACGAATGAAGTGGAAATACTGTACTATGATGAGGGAAGTGGAAATATTGTATTATCACGAGGGAAGTGGAAATACTGTATATCCACGAGTGAAGTGGAAATAATGTATTATCATCAGTGAAGTGGAAATACTGTATTATCAAGAGTGAAGTGGAAATATTGTATTATAACAAGTGAAGTGGAAATATTGTATTATTACGAGTAAAGTGGAAATATTGTATTATCAAGAGTGAAGTGGAAATATTGTATTATAATGAGTAAAGTGGAAATATTGTATTATCATGAGTGAAATGGAAATATTGTATTATCACAAGTGAAGTGGAAATATTGTATTATCACAAAAAGAAATATTTCTTATCACAAGTGGAAAAATTGTAATATCATGAGTGAAGTGGAAATATTGTATTATGATGAGGGAATTGGAAATATTATATTATCACAAGTGAAGTGGAAATACTGTATTATGATGAGTGGCAAAACCATATACAAAATGTTTCTACCTCATAAATGAAATATTTCCATAAACATGTGCATACTCCAAAAATGTAGATTTTTTTTTATTACATAGCCTTTTAAGTTTATATCCCATTTATTTTTTCTTCATTTTGTTACAATGCAATTAATGACTGCATTACTACATCAATAAAAAGAAGTTCCAAAATTTTTAAATTTCTGGACAAAGACTTTTTACAAATTTATATTAAACATAATGTTTCAAATTGTGTAATTTGTCAAATTAATGACTGATTGCATATGAAAATGAAGAGATTTGTATTTTCATTACAACATTTCTTGCATGGATTGATGAGTGAACATTGTTGGGGTGGGGGTGCTAAGGAGGCCTTTTAAAATGCTGTTTGGTTGAATATGCTCTAAAAAATGCTTCAAGAAAGTCTAATCAAAATTAGCCTGGTAGTTTTTGGAGAACTATAAGAATCAGTTAAAAAGACACTCCAGCACATGTGAATGTAAGTACTAATGAGAAGGATTTGTTTCAACAAAGCAATGAAAACAGATCACCACAAATATATCAAGTAACTGAGTATACAATATTGGTAGTCTAGACTTCAAGATACTATACTGATTTGAATACAGCCCAAAACAAAGCATCCTGACTGAAGTCTTTCTTTAATACTAATGGAAATATCGGTACAACAATGTAAACATAAGTATTATACACCTATATAATTACACCATGGGTAAAACAATTTAAACATAAGTGTTATACACCTATATAATTACACCAAGGGTAAAACAATGTAAACATAAGTGTTATACACCTATATAATTACACCAAGGGTAAAACAATGTAAACATAAGTGTTATACACCTATATAATTACACAATGGGTAAAACAATGTAAACATAAGTATTATACACCTATATAGTTACACCATGGGTAAAACAATGTAAACATAAGTGTTATACACCTATATAATTACACAATGGGTAAAACAATTTAAACATAAGTATTATACACCTATATAATTGCACCAAGGGTAAAACAATGTAAACATAAGTGTTATACACCTATATAATTACACCAAGGGTAAAACAATGTAAACATAAGTATTATACACCTATATAATTGCACCAAGAGTAAAACAATGTAAACATAAGTGTTATACACCTATATAATTACACCATGGGTAAAACAATTTAAACATAAGTGTTATACAATTATATAATTACACCAAGGGTAAAACAATGTAAACATAAGTGTTATACACCTATATAATTACACCAAGGGTAAAACAATGTAAACATAAGTACTATACACCTATGTCATTACACCAAGGGTAAAACAATGTAAACATAAGTATTATACACCTAAATAATTACACAAAGGTGTTTCCCTGGGCATGACACTTTACTAAAAATGCCTAGGCACTAAATAACCCATCTCGATCTATCATTAGACTGGAGGAAAAACTAATTCTGGAATGAGGATAAATTCCACTGTCTAGTTTGGTACAACATTGGGTAACTGATGTGTACAGATAGTTGACTTATTCTAAATGTTAAGGCATGGATCCAGGATATTTTTATTGTTTGATCAATTGAGAGAAGTTAATGGTTTTAAATTTAAATTGAAAAGAATGCTACTTTAACTGCAAATGAGCGTCTTATGTTCAAGAATTGCAATCAAGTTACCGTTACTCCATGAATTCCCCCAATACAACTCTGAATGACATATAATCGTTCTAAATAATAAGAGTTACAGTAAAACCTGCTTTAAGACACCACTCCATCTGCCATTAAAAGTGGTACCTAAAAACTGGTGGTCTTTTATAACAGATCTTCAGAGAAGGGCCAGTTTTCAAGGATGAAATTCAACTGGGTTCAATAATTTACAAACAATGTACACCTATATTATTGTTTACTTCTGGCACAAGCAATAAATGCATTCATAACAAAATAATTGTAAATAGAAATAAAAATGTCATAAAAGATTTGAGACTGTCATTATTCTGTATATTACCCTGGTAAACCAGAATGCAGCAGTGCCTATTGACTTTGTAGTATTAATTCCCGACAGTACAAGTTAGTGTATGCTTTGATATTTCCAGACAAAATAAACAAACAGAAGACAAATTCAATGCTTAAAGTTTGGAGACATAAATGTGTGTGAGAGCTAAAAGTGATTTGAAGATGAAACAATTACCTCAGAATCCACCGATGAAGGTTTTTAGGTTTGTGTTTTTCAGGGGCAAATAATCCAAAACAGCGGCACAGCAAATGCAATTCTTTGTAGAAATTTTCATCAATCATGTAATGTATGACATAGGACCTAAAAAAAAAGAGAAGTAACATTTCTCATGATCATACCTGTGTGATGATTTTCTAACTTTGACATCAACTCTAATTATGACGTACAAATAGTATATTTATAGGACATAGGTTTTCATGGTTAATGCAGTCCAAAGAGCCAGTGAACAATACTTCATCAGCAAATAGTTCCCCTTCCCTCCAAATTCATTATAGAGGTCTCAGAGTATAGTGTCTAAGTCTGATGTGTCTACTATAATGTGGGTGAAGTCATTGATACATTTGATTGGTTTGTAAAAGCTATTCAATTTATTTCATTTTATTTCAGTTGTATGCACTTTACTATCAATTATAATGTCACTGCACATCATTAAATAATTCATGAATCAGCACTGTCTGAACATCACTCATTATAAGGTTACATCACTTAGCTAGATTTTTTTTGGCCACCATGAATGGCAGTCAAATGAAGGTGTTTTGTACTTATGTAAGAATAAAATCATAGATCTTACATTCTGCTGTGCTTGGTTCTTAGGAATTCTGGCATTCATGCTGTGGTCACTTCTGGTAAATTAAAAGGTTTGCTCAAAAACTCTTGACTGATCCCCTCTTTAAAAAAAAAAAAAAAAAAACTATGCCAAAGGGCTAAATTAAAGTGCAAATGGTGAACCAATCATGGATCCTAATAAATTTGTTGAAGGCATGGTGATAGAACCTTATCTATTTTAGGATATGTATTAAATTGATCTCCAACTTAAATGACTCATTATATTATTACATAAAATTCATGGCCTATTGCAGAATTTAAAATGTGCATTTGTGTGAGGAGGTATTCTCCACTCATCTGAAAAAAGAAGGGAATTTTCAAAAGGACTGGGTAGGTTAGTGATAGTTGCATATTCTGTTCATTTTTCATGTTAATTTTTAGAAATTGCACATTCTAGAATAAAACTGGTATTAATAATATATCAATATTATAAAGAATTGTATAATAATTTAAGAAAAGCAAATGTCAATAACTGATTACAAAATCCAACAGCTTGATTTAATGAAGGATAATCATCAAACAAGGTTTCAATAAAATCACAATTTCTGCTGATGATGCAGCCACTGTTGGAAATGTGGTTGTGGCTTTAACACACTAACCCCTTGAGGTTTTAGCTGCTTTTGCATGAAATGCGAGTAGGAAACACATTTTGGGGGCTATTTCTAATACATCCTAATACATAGACATCCAAGCAGTTTTCCATTAGCCTAATGCCTAGTTGTGTTAAAAACATTGTTTTCCATTGTTATTTTGCTCATGCATGAGCAGAAAGGAAAAAGTTGGACTTTTTATTTATTTTTTGCTTAATGGACCCATCATTTTTGTATTGAGATCATTCTTTATTCCAAATGCCCACCTTTTTGTGTGAAAAGGAAAGTCCAAAACATTAGGTTTTTCACTCTGTATTTTGTAGTGCAACTAAAAATTCAAATTATTTGTTTTCATTGTAGTGCTAAATCAGTGTATCATACATGACCATGATGCAACAGATGGGTCTAAATGAAGGTATATGGTCTTGAAAACTTTTTGTGTCGAAACAATTAGAGACCTCTGATATTTAGACCTGAGAACCAATAGCTTTCTTTATAATCATATGTGCAAGATATTCACAAAATTTGGTCAAGGCCTTCCTCTAAAATAAAAAGTAACCTCGGCTTTTTATCATTTTATCCACAAATCAATAGGTTTTATTTTTACCTTACCTTCAAACTCTCCACAAACTGGTAAAGGTTTGCTGTACTGTACATCTAAAGTTGTAATGCAAAAATCATTTCCCTTCTTAAGTAACAGTGGCCTTGACCATTGATATTTTGACTATAAAATCAATTGATTATCAATCCAGTCCTTCTTTATCCCAAGTACAAGACATCTAAAACATTTGGCACTCAGGTTACTGTACAGAAAGGAAATTGGTAACAGAAAGATGGACCAACATAACATAGCATGCTCAACCTTATAGTGGGCACATAACATCATAAGGCTTCATAGTTATTCATCCAAAGAATAAAGAAATCCATGCAAATGAAAAGTTTGAACTAAAACCTTACCTTGACCCCAAGGTCAATAGGGCGAGTAGAACAAATATGTTGTAAAATGAATTGTCCTGGCTTCTTAATAACAAAAGCCAAGCATGATCAGAAGATAACATGAAGTTTAGAAATCTGTATCAAAATCCCTAATGTAAATTTTCTATGACAGAGACCTTGACATCAGAACATTACAAATCTGTATCAAAATAAGTAATGTAAATTTTTATGACAGAGACCTTGACATCAGAACATTACAAATCTGTATCAAAATCCCTAATGTAAATTTTCTATGACAGAGATCTTGACATCAGAACATTAGAAATCTGTATCAAAATAACTAATGTAAATTTTCTATGATAGAGACCTTGACATCAGAACATTAGAAATCTGTTATCAAAATCCCTAATGTAAATTTTCTATGACTGTCACAGAGACCTTGACATGAGAACAGTAGAAATCTGCATCAAAATCCCTAATGTAAATTTTCTATGACAGAGACCTTGACTTCAGAACATTAGAAATCTGTATCAAAATCCCTATTGTAAATTTTCTATGACAGAGACCTTGACATCAGAACATTAGAAATCTGTATCAAAATCCCTAATGTAAATTTTCTATGACAGAGACCTTGACATCAGAACATTACAAATCTGTATCAAAATCCCTAATGTAAATTTTCTATGACAGAGATCTTGACATCAGAACATTAGAAATCTGTATCAAAAAAACTAATGTAAATTTTCTATGACAGAGACCTTGACATCAGAACATAGAAATCTGTATCAAAATCCCTAATGTAAATTTTCTATGACAGAGATCTTGACATCAGAACATTAGAAATCTGTATCAAAATAACTAATGTAAATTTTCCATGATAGAGACCTTGACATCAGAACATTAGAAATCTGTTATCAAAATCCCTAATGTAAATTTTCTATGACTGTCACAGAGACCTTGACATGAGAACAGTAGAAATCTGCATCAAAATAACTAATGTAAATTTTCTATGACAGAGACCTTGACTTCAGAACATTAGAAATCTGTATCAAAATCCCTAATGTAAATTTTCTATGACAGAGACCTTGACATCAGAACATTAGAAATCTGTATCAAAATAACTAATGTAAATTTTCTATGACAGAGACCTTGACATCAGAACATTACAAATCTGTATCAAAATAAGTAATGCAAATTTCTATGACAGAGACCTTGACATCAGAACATTACAAATCTGTATCAAAATAAGTAATGTAAATTTTCTATGACAGAGACCTTGACATCAGAACATAGAAATCTGTATCAAAATCCCTAATGTAAATTTTCTATGATAGAGACCTTGACATCAGAACATTAGAAATCTGTATCAAAATAACTAATGTAGATTTTCCATGATAGAGACCTTGACATCAGAACATTAGAAATCTGTTATCAAAATCCCTATTGTAAATTTTCTATGACTGTCACAGAGACCTTGACATGAGAACATTAGAAATCTGCATCAAAATCCCTAATGTAAATTTTCTATGACAGAGACCTTGACTTCAGAACATTAGAAATCTGTATCAAAATCCCTAATGTAAATTTTCTATGACAGAGACCTTGACATCAGAACATTAGAAATCTGTATCAAAATAACTAATGTAAATTTTCTATGACAGAGACCTTGACATCAGAACATTACAAATCTGTATCAAAATAACTAATGCAAATTTCTATGACAGAGATCTTGACATCAGAACATTACAAATCTGTATCAAAATAAGTAATGTAAATTTTCTATGACAGAGACCTTGACATCAGAACATAGAAATCTGTATCAAAATCCCTAATGTAAATTTTCTATGATAGAGACCTTGACATCAGAACATTAGAAATCTGTATCAAAATAACTAAGTAAAATCTGAACTTTTGGTGATGTCATTGCCTTCACTGTTGGAAAAGTTGTACATCTTGCTTCCTGTTAACAATCAGAATTTAGCAGCGCATGCTTTTTTTTACATGACTACTGTCTTTCAATTTAAATAATTTATTTTCCTTGTAATGTGTGCTGAGACTCATTTTTCTATTTACCAATTATAATTGTTTCAAATTAAATTTGTATTGTTGAATGACAATAATGGTCTCCTTAGTCAGCATCTGGTGCTAGAAGCATATTGGTAGCAAACAGGGCACTTTTACCAATGAACCATATTCGACAATATTTTATTGCTTCAATCACAAACAAAAACAGTATACTGAAAGCCAACCTAAAGTATTTTTCTGGGGAAACATTGTGGATGTGCCGTGATACTTCAAACTTGAACTTGAACTTGGCCTTCTAGGTCCATTAAATCTCACTTTCTGTTTCCCCAATAATGGCATTGTTTTTCACCTCTTGGATTGACTGTGAAATCAAATAATGAAAAATGTTGACATAGGCTCTAGTTTTCCTTGGAAGGTTGCCATGCGTAAGAGTTGCTCGAGTGTTGGAATATTATGCAAACGTTGTTACAAGAACTGGTTCACAGCCAAGAAATTTAAACAAAACCAAATTTGATAGATATCCATTAAAGCTGGTTTACCGCAAAATATACTAACAGACCCATACAACAAGATTACACAGCAAAAATTGTGAGCTAAAGATGCAAACACATTTTTGGGTACATTTTTTACAAATGCATCATCTACATCTGACAACTGGCAGTGGTACAAAAGGTCTTGAGTCATCCAATTACACATCTGAAATCAAAACATTCATATTTAAGTAAAAGTTAAGAATAAAAACATTTTCTGATAGAAAATATTAATAAATTTAAAGATACCAACCCTGAATTCTTGGGAAGACTTAGGACATATTTATCATCTGGAACTGGATTCTGGCAATGAAGGAGAATATCTGGATTCACTGGGATTGCTTCTTTCAGGCTGACCATGAGCTGTTCTTCATACTCTTCTTCCACCAGATTGCCAAGCCCTTTGATCTCAGAAGAGCTTTCACTAAATGAAAGAGCAGATTTATAGAACTGATTATAAGTATTGTAGAAATTCCAATCATAGGTAATAATTAATAGATATGTCTTTGGTTCATGAACACAAATTATGTCTTCGAAGGTGGAATTTCTTTTACCCCACTACACTGGTACCTTTCCCAATAAAAAAAAAAACATGGGTTATCAGGAGCAGAATACATTTTTTAAAAAAGCATAGTTGCCCATCAGAATGAAAAATCTGGTTGCCCAGCCCCAAATATCAGGTGGTCAGATTACAAATCTTTGAGGTAATTGCAACTAAAACGGTTAATTAATCAATAATTCAATACTTAACATTTTTTCTAATTAATATGAAAATCAATCCCAAAATTCTGATTTTTACTTTCCATTGTATGCAGATGGATCATTTTATTAATTTGCATCATGACACTTTACCCTCAACATCACACACTGGTTGTCTGGCTCTAATTCATTGTTGTTCTGCACTATTAGGTATTGAATTTTTCTTACCCTGGTTATAAACCAAAGGAAGGCTATGAGCACAGGCAATTATGCAATTAAAAGGTCAAAATATCCATAGAATATATTGAGGTATTTAACAAGAGTAATGTGAATGTATACACTGTCGGTAATATTATTATATGTAGACAATTGGAAGTTTCTTCGGTGACCTTGATTTTTTTTACCACCCCCACCCCCCAAACAATAGGCTTCAACATTATCTCTAGTATAAGCCATCCCCAATGATTGGTTAAGATCTGCTGTGTGGAACTACTGTTATTTTCCAGAAGCCATTGTTCATCTTTCTATCACAGTGATCTTGACCTTTAGAATCCAAAATTGAAAATATTCTTCCTTACCCCAAATGCAAATCATCTACAATGTTTGGTTCATGTATATAATGAAGAACTAATGTTATTCTGCAAAATATTATAATTACACTCAAAGTGACCTTGACTTTTGAACTACTGATCTTAAATCAAATCAAGCATGCTCCTTATCCCAAGAGCAAACCATCTCCAAAAGTTTGGTAAATGCAGATGATGAAGAATTGAAGTAATTGATGAAAAATCAATGTTTTTGTTTCAGTCACAATATCCTCTTTTGCATCCTTCTGACCACAAAGTGTATTTAAGATTCCTCCATGTAGATAATTGAAAGTTTCTTCAGTAACTTTGACTTTTGACCCCAAGGGGCCCTGAGTGGCAGAGTGGTCTAAAGCACCTCTCTGTTACGGATAACTGCCATCTCACCTGTCTGCGTAGGTTCAAGTATCCGATTCAGCCAGTAAAGCTTGCCAGTAGCTTCTCGTGGGTCAATGGTTCTTTCTGGGGGTTTCCCTGGTTCTTCCTCCACCATTATTACTGGCCACCATGTATAGTCTATCATGTGCTGAAAATGGCTTTAAACCCTACAACAACAACAACAATTTTCGACCCAAAAATCAAATAGACTTCAAAATTACACAAATTTAAGCCATTCGGAATGTATGGTTCAGATCTGTTATGTGGAACTAATGCTATTTTGCAGAAGCCATTGTTCATCTCCTCATGATAGTGACCTTGACCTCTGACCTTTATAATCCATATTTGACAATCTGTTTCCTTACCATAAATGCAAATCATCCACGTCCAGATATGTGATATAGAACTTTTCTTATTCTGCCAAAAACATTAATTCACTTATTATCACAGTGACCTTGACTTTTAACCTTTTGATATTAAATCAATAATACACGTCCTTACCCCAAAAGCCATCCCCAAAAGTTTGTTAATTGTAGACTGTGAAGAACTGAAGAAACTGTGGAAAAACAATCAAACTGAATGTGTTTGTTTCAGTCACAGTATCCTTTGCCTGTTACCTTTGACTCTAAAGTCAGAAGGGTTCTTTCTTACTGCAAATGCAAATGCAGCCATTTATAAAGTCTGGTAACTTTATATGACAGAGAACATAGTTATTCTGTGGAAACAATGTTTCTTCATTATGTCAAAATGACATTGATTTTTAACCTTTTGACCCTGAATTCAGTATAGTATTTCCTTACCACAAGAGCAAGTCATCAAAAAAGTGTTGCTCTTAAATTTTATACTACAGTCTGATAAAAATTCTTTCCAAAGATAAAAGTATAATTAATACATAGACTCTTGCTCATGATCAATAAAAATCAAACTTTGTATGTAAGATCTTGACGAAATAAACTTCATTATTAAGTTTAATCAAAACTTGATAATGAATCTGTTCTCCAGACCCAGACAGCTAACAAGCTCAGCTAGTTTGATGCAAAGAGATTAATATGTGCAGATCTCAATAATTATCAAAAAAACTTGTCCAATACAAGGATGATATGAGCTACTCTGCCAACTTGTCCAATACAAGGATGATATGAGCTACTCTGCCAAGTTTGAGCAAAAATCTGATTGAAATTGGATCTCAGTGTCTAGTTCAAGCACCTACAAGAGTACCTCATAACTATACTAAGACCATTCTCATAACTATACTAAGACCATTCTCATAACTATACTAAGACCATTCTCATAACTATACTAAGACCATTCTCATAACTATACTAAGACCATTCTCATAACTATACTAAGACCATTCTCATAACTATACTAAGACCATTCTCATAACTATACTAAGACCATTCTCATAACTATACTAAGACCATTCTCATAACTATACTAAGACCATTCTCATAACTATACTAAGACCATTCTCATAACTATACTAAGACCATTCTCATAACTATACTAAGACCATTCTCATAACTATACTAAGACCATTCTCATAACTATACTAAGACCATTCTCATAACTATACTAAGACCATTCTCATAACTATACTAAGACCATTCTCATAACTATACTAAGACCATTCTCATAACTATACTAAGACCATTCTCATAACTATACTAAGACCATTCTCATAACTATACTAAGACCATTCTCATAACTATACTAAGACCATTCTCATAACTATACTAAGACCATTCTCATAACTATACTAAGACCATTCTCATAACTATACTAAGACCATTCTCATAACTATACTAAGACCATTCTCATAACTATACTAAGACCATTCTCATAACTATACTAAGACCATTCTCATAACTATACTAAGACCATTCTCATAACTATACTAAGACCATTCTCATAACTATACTAAGACTATTCTCATAACTATACTAAGACCATTCTCATAATCAAACTCATTGAACAATTTCATGATGTAAACTTGTTTACCAAGTTTGATCTGAATCCTATCTAAGAGTCTTATTATGTCTTAAGATTTTTCCTAAATCACACCTGTGTTGTAGCATTATGCCTTAAAACATGAACCACACTTGTATAGTATTCTTACTACTGAACCAATCATTGTCTGCATTTTATATATTAAAGAATAATCTGACTTCAAAGAAACGTGGACAATGTTCACAACTTGTTAATAATCTTTAATAAAGATGGATTAAACTTCTCATTCAATACAACGATGTGTAATAACTTTTGTTCTTCAACATGCATCTCTTTGATTGTACCCAACTAACACAAATGAATTGGATTGTTCCATTTAGTGTATTTTACCTATGCTAATTAGCCTAATGGGCTCTCCCATGGCAGTGTTAAAAGGTATTGGCATGGCATCATTATGGCTATTCTCAGCCAAATAAGTAATATGTGAAATGGTGGCTGCTTATCTCTGATTGTTTTACATTTTAACTAACTCCATGATAATCAACTGCATAAACTGACCCAACAATAGTTTTACACAGGCTCCAATATAGCGGTGTTGATGTTTTTCCCCCTCTAAAATTTTTTTTTTTAATTTTTAAAAAACATAACATTGCAGTAGGATCTGGGAGTAAAAATAATGTTTTTGTGTGAAACACTATTCTATAGCAGGTATAAATAAATACAGTAAAATGTAATAAAATTCCCGGTTGTAAGTGAAGAAATAATGAAAATGCTAAAAGACAGACTTGGAACTCCATAAAACAGGACAGATCAGAGGTAAGAAATGCACCTTTATAGGTGAAGATGAAGCAAATGTAGGATGTGGGTAAAGGTGGAAATTGCAATAAACATAAATGAGGGTGACATATGACACTTGCATACACATAATGAAGGTAAAGTGCACTGTATTTATTTGGTACTATTTAAAGGAAATGATCATGTGATGTAATTAACCAATCAGATCAGGGAGCATTTGCTAACCATTGAGAGTGCAAAGACAGTGTGATATAGAGAAAATAATAGAATTATTAATAAATAAAACAATATCCTGGCTGCACTATGCATGATGTAAAATGAATACATGAGAATTGTATGGCTGAATTATATAAAATATTCCAATACAGTCACACATGTTTGCAATATAAACCAAGTCTGTCCACCCACACCATGAGACAAAAACACTGTAAAACTATCTCAATGCAAGTACAAAACTGTTTGCACAACACACAATAATTCATAATTTTTTTATACATGATATACATTACCATTCTTAAAACATGTCCGACATCTATGAAATGAAGCAATTGTTAGTAGAAAGTTTATTTCAAGAAAGTAATGTTATAGCAATACAAACAAGTCAAAGTAGAGATCAAAAATACCAGTTAGAAATCATGTGAGGTACAGAAAAGGTTACATGATGTACAACATAAAAACCCTGTATGGTCTTACATAAGGTATGCAAAATAAACTTGTTAAACATCTTTAAGCAAAGCTGGATAAATCAATCACATATCTGCCAGCCCAAAGAGAGGCATATGAAAAATCTAAGTGGCAGTGAAATGTATTTTGAGTGTAGTAATCTGGGCATAAAAGGTGTTTTCTCATTATACGAAGCATAATCTGAGCATAAAAAGTGTAATCTGAGTACACTAAGCATAATCTGGGCATAAAAAGTGTAATCTGAGTACACTAAGCATAATCTGGGCATAAAAAGTGTAAAGTATACAAAGCATAATCTGGGCAAAAACATTGTAATCTGAGTATACAAAGCATAATCTGTGTATAAGTGTAATTGGAGTATACAAAGCATAATCTGAGCATAAAGTGTAATCTGAGTATACAAAGCATAATCTGAGCATAAAGTGTAATCTGAGTATAAAAAATAAAATCTGAGCATAAAAAGCATTAGTCTGAGCATAACAAGTATAATCATTATATTATATGTCATAATTACATGCAAACATTTTTTATCAGCCTGAATCTATAGAAGAGCAGTTAAAAGTGAAGAATTTAATCCTTATGTTAATCTTCATAATCAGTCACTCTTTTATCAATGATATTCTTTCGGTTCAAAATTTTCAAGGAAATGCCAAATTTTAAAAGAGCAGAAAAATGTTTACAGTTTAAAGTAAATACATCATTGTTTCATCTAAAAAAAGTATCACAAGTCGCTAAACATGGGTGACCTAATAAACAATGAGCTGATACTTCTATATTTGGCCCAGGTTTCTTACTTCTGAGACAGCAGACTCCAGTTGCAATATAGCTGCCTTGTATTTATAAGCAAATATATACATGAGAAACAGAATAAGAGAAAACATTAAGAAATCTACGAATGAAACATTTTACCAAAAGAATTTCATTATGATAACATTTACATGATGAATTCTTTGTATAACAATCCTTCACCCACCATGAAAAAATGGCATTTTTAAGCACAATTATATTGACTAAAGATTTATTATAAAATAAAACTGATTAATTTAAAAAGTATTAGTAAAAAAAAAATACAACATATAATAATAATAATAATAATAATAATAATAATAATAATAATAATAATAATAATAATAATAATACTTGGTCCATGATATTTGTTCAAAACCCAAGTTTGACAGGTCACTTGTGTTATGAGATCAGTGTTGGAATTTCTCCACATGTGGCTGATTAAGACAGGTTTGACCGTTACAAAATGACGATCTCCACAATTCCTGAGTTATGTACAACCCTGCTAATGAGTTACGGATAAAGATATGCTCTCAAATAAAGTTTGGGAAAGCAAGACCTAGTTCTGAAGCACAGCACTGTCTGAGAAAATATGCAAAACTCAAATTTATAAACATTATTTATACAATTACATAACATCAGCCAAAAATATAACACATTCTGAAATTTTGAAAATTATATCTCTATTCTGAATATGAACTTCAAATTTTTTTCTCACATATTCCTTGTCTATACTGAGCCAGGTCTAAAAATAATGAATGGTTGGATTTAAAGTGAAACCGGCCACTAGGGTCATATGTTCACTATTTTGCACTGCCATTTATTTACATGGCAGTGATTTAATTTATGAGTGTGCTATTTAATTTGGTCGTCATATCATACCCCTAAAAAGGGGCTAATGATATGAATGTTAGACCTGGGTGAGTGGAAATAGACCCATCACGCACTCAACCTATCAACCAATCGAAAGTACATACGCTTATTCCAAATTCAATGCAGTTTTTCTAGTGGATTTCTGTATGACAAAATTGTGTAAGCCACCGATGCAATACATCAAATAGTAAGAGTTGAAGAATTAAATTATGTTCCTATCTATGCCAATTTTTTAGTACAAAAGTGTACATATTATATGTCTCTGACAATTTCTTTTGCTGATATGACTAAACGTCATTTGAAAGGTAGCCACTGTCAGAGAGGATTAGATTGTTAATTTTGAGCGGTGGGTCCGAAAATGATCAAGTTAGGCTTTTGGATAGAGCTTGTCAAGGAGGGTTCCCGTAACCAAGTGGAAGACCCTATCAAGGGAATGAAAGACAATAGACCTAAAAAGGAAATTTTTTTTTTTTTTTTGAGAATCCCATGATCACTTGTTAGTGACCGATTATCCCTCTGCTCCTGTGGTTGGTCCCTGTATACTTCTAGAGTATCTTGTTTGACCCTGTACTCACTCGATGATTCCCTGTATACATCTTGGGTGTCTTGTTTTGGATTCTCACTCTAAACATCCTTGCTCCCTCATCAATTTGCTTCCGTATTTTTCCCTATCAATTTGGAATTCTTTGTGCTGTTTAGTGTAGAATATATAACCCCATATGACACCTTTTTGCATTGTTAGTTAATGCATGATGTTATCAAGTTACTGCAAGGACTGTTAGTTTTGGGGTTAACTATCTTTATAGTGTATGAATTTGAGGTCATTTTCTAAATTAGCATATTTTTGGTTGCAACCTTGTGTTGCTGGGCCTGATAGTCTTGGGTTTGAGACTACCTTATAAGATCTAATTTGGGGTCATAACCTATGCATATATGATGAGGTTTATAGTTGCAACATTGTGTCGCTGGACCTGATAGTCTTGGTTTTGAGACTACCTCATACACTCTAGTTGGGACCATAGTTACGGGTGCGTGTTAGTGGTTATACTTTAACCACAGCGATATCGCATTTTTTAGGGGCTTATAATACCTTCGTAATATTAAACTCAGTTATGAGATGTTGTCAATGGGGTTATATAAAAGGAAGAATTCTAAAAATAAGTACAATTCTCTCCATTAGCTTCTAAACAGGTGGTGTATATATATATATAAGTCCGGTCCAACAGCAAAAAACAAATCCAGACCTACCATTGTACTGAGTGTTTGCTATCAGATTCAATATTGTTTTAATCCTAACAAACTGCAAAAACCCAGATATACCAGCACAGTATGTGACTGCATATCTGGGTCTAGATGCAATTTGCAGCTGGACCCAATGTACAGGGGAGCATAAAACAAAACTGGTATAAATACAGATACTGCATACATTACTTACACATTTGTGAGCCGTGGTCTGCGGAAGAAATTAATCAGAACCTGATCCTCAGGATTGGCACTCTCATATGGCTGCCTGTAAACTCTGGAAACATCAGGTACCAGGACCTCAACTGCAACTGGGCTGTTAATGCTCCACCCATACCAGGCCCTGAAATAACATGTTGAGGATTTCTTATACCTTATGTATTTCTGTATAAGACAGACCTACATGTAATAAATGTTGATAGCCACTGCATAATGTGCCTGCAGATAAAGGTCTATACCAGGTGTGGCAAACCAGACAATCTTTGAGAGCTGCAAAACTGGACCATCCCTATATTTTTGCAAACATCTAGAAAATGTAATATGATGACAAGAATAGAGGATTTATGGTTTTTTTTGGAGAGTAATGGAAATATAAATTAATCTTTTTTTTAAACATTATTCAGTGTTATTCAACAACTTTTTATATAATTAAAAAGTTTTGTCAAAAATTATTTTAGCTATATCATAACAGCTGCACCACAGGCCTGTGGGAGCTGCATGTGTCTTGTGTCTCAAGCAATGACCATTCCTGTGATCATTCACTTCCATTTCAACTGAAAAGGCTAATAAGTAATAATGATCACATGTGAAAATGTCTGAGTAAGTTAACTTTGTGAATTGTTTAAATGTTTACTTCTCTAAGCAATTTAAAATAACTGAACAATATATAGGTTTACATGCATTTTCTGTCAGTAATCTCTGTTGAAATTCTATCTGGAAGTGTCATTACACAGAAAAGTACGGAAAAAGGTACGAAGTCACTGAGCTGAGTGCCCATAAAATTAAAATTGACCGAGAATGTTCCAACTATGAGAGCTTATGAAACGACAAGAAGCATGGCATACTAATGACCTCTGTGACCTGTGACTGTATCTTCAATGTTTTGAATGAGAAAATTTTGGGAGCCAAGGTAAGCAGCAACCATATTGATAGCTATGTGCAGGTGATGGAGTCACTGTACCTCTTGGCAAAATATAATATCAGTCAGCATAAAATTATTCAACATTAAAATAAACAGTGCAGTGAAATGTCTTAATCCTGGAACTGTCTACTTATACTTAAACGATGTCTGGGTTTGCTACAGATCAGAGTATGTATTCATTCTATCATGTCAACTGAGTTCAGAAATGGGCAGGACAGAAAGGTCCAAATTTCTGAAATAAAGGTAAGCTGGGGGGGGGGGGAGAGTTGCACCAGACAGATGCCCCTCCTCCTATCGAAAAAAACTAAAAAAAAGTGTTATATGTAGGTGTATTCCCCCTGATGTGTTGTTTTGGGGGGTTTTTTTTAGGAAAATTTCTTTACTTTTAACCCAACCTTATTTTTTTCCCATCGGGATTATATCATAATAGGAGGAGTTTTTAGGTCCTAATGTTTTCTATGAGAAGGTTTCTTCCAGGTTGGGTTTAAAATCCCATCTTGGTTTCACCTTTCTCTTTATAATTAAAAGTTAACCCTGGCTAGGGATTCCTTATATCCTGTGTATGCTATTTGTGTTGCGCTATTTGTATGTTGCTATATGTATACGTATATATACAGTGTTTCTTGTTAGGATAGCCTTTTCTATATCAAATTTCCCAGTTGTATACTACTTATTGACCTCTAAAAACGGTCTTCATTTCTTTTGGATTAATATTAAGAGAATTGTTTTAAAATTTTAGTTCCTCTTGAATTTGGTACAAGCATGGTGTCTTGAGTTTTATTTATTTAGTATGGGTTGTTACCCAGCCTTATTGTTTTAGCGCTTGCATTTATCCCGTTCCATGCCTTGTTTGCTTCCTTATTTATCCAATAGGTCTACTTTGATCGAAACTGGATCTGTACATTTTTATTTATTTATTTGTAGGTCACTAGTCTCGATCTTTTTTTCGTCCTGTATTTATTTATCCTATTTATTCTATTCCGTTCCGAAATCATTTATCATCCCTTTAAAAAGCGGACTTTTCTGTATAGTTCATGTGAACTATACAGAGTATACATCAGTTGAGGTCACTAGTGACTGATATGAGAGCATGCTTAGTGAAAACTACACGTGCAACAGGTAACTATTTCAGTAGGCTATCTAATGTGTTTTAACTGTGTTGTTCTGTTTGATTTCTTAGCTCTTTCACGGGCCTTCCCACTTCACATAGTGCCATGTGGTATCGCACCGTGTTTTCCTTGCTGGTACTTCTCCTCCTGAGGACCCATTTCCCTTCTATCTAACGTTTTTATTTCTATAATAATCACCTGCCCGCATGCTCTCATATTCCTAACTATATAATCTGCTATTTCGTTTAATAAGTTTAGTATTATAATTCCCATCAAAATATAATATTCGATTGCTATTACATAGCTGTGTTCTCTTAATTTTTGAAATGATTTCCATTCTTTCAGGTTTGTTTTTCTCGCAGTTTGTTATTGTATGTAGTTTGTAAAGGATTGGCTTTTACACGGTGGATATTTTGGCGATACTCTGACCATATGCCGTTGCACTGCGAATTTTCCTGTCAACCACGCATCATGCATGTATTTGAACAGAATACTTTTCATTTTAAGCGAATTAAGTCTGACCCAGTTTCCCCGCTTCACGGTCGTTCCGTACCCAAGTCGTTCCGTACCCAAGTCGATTCGTACCCAAATGAGTCGTTTCGTACCCAAAGCATTAGTCGTTTCGTACCCAAAGCATTAGTCGTTTCGTACCCAAAGCATTAGTCGTTTCGTACCCACGGTGCTGGTCGTTTTGTACCCAATGCTATCGTCGTTTAAATATCATTACAAGAAATTTCATACATATTTGTAACGTTGCTTTTTTCCTTTGTTATAGATATACACATTAATAATAATAATAATAATAATAATAATAATAATAATAATAATAATAATAATAATAATTTGGACTATGTTACTAAATATTACTATCTTACTTAAAGAATACTTTTCCTCAACTTTGAATCAAACATGAAGTTGTAAGCAGACTCGTCGTTTACAATAAAATTTACCATAAATATAAATGATTACGAATTCTTTCAAACAATTAATCATTCCATTACAATGTATTATAAAATAGTAGAATTCAGTAAAAACATGTTGCAAACATATGAACTTTATTTTTACGATCTCATACATTAAAATGTATATTCTTCTTCAAATATGTTTATGAATATAGACGGTACTTACCTATAATAAGAAAGTATTTTGTGGCCTAATAATAATAATAATAATAATAATAATAATAATAATAAAAATAATAAAAATAATAATAATAATAATATGATTTTCTATACTTTAACGGGAATTGAAATTGAAATGTTATCAAATGCTAAAAATCCACGGATATCTAGTAAGTTTACGCTTTAAAGCTTAATGCAATTTCACACGTGTTTGATTATATATTTGTTTGTTTTTTTTATTTATTTTGAAATAATTAAAAAAAAAATTAATGGTATTTAGAATTTGTTTTCACAGGCACATATGTTTTAGTATAAAGAGCATATGGCAAACTTGGAGTTGTATACAATGAAATCAATTTAGCGTTAAACCAAAAAGACTCAATTAGCAAATTCATTCATTTGTTCTCATGGACGCATACGCTGTTAGTAATTGTCTTTGCTCTTACTCTCCTTTGTCGGTTGCATTATAATTGACATATGTCCCACTCCTAATTGTTTGACCGTCAGGTATTGTAATATGTACGTTTTATTTCTATCTCAATTTATTTAAATGTTTATTCTATCTATTAATATAAATAAATGAAACCAGCTTTTATAATGTCTCTGTGCAAACAACATATGACTAGAAAACACGAAACAGATATAAATAGTTAAAATGGTTTATACAAAAGTATTAGAAGAAATAGTCAGACATCAACACACATATGCAAATAGAAGCGAGACATGGACAATTGTGTAGTTTGTTTCCAAAGAGTACGACCACGACAACATGCTTTACAATGTAACGCTTGCCAAAAGTGGCAGCATCGTAAATGTGAGACAGGTATGTATATTATTATTATTATTATTATTATTATTATTATTATTAGTGTGTGTGTGTGTGTGTGTGTGAGAGAGAGAGAGAGAGAGAGAGAGAGAGAGAGAGAGAGAGGGGGGGGGACAGAGAGATTTGGACATTTTAACGTAGCTCTTACAATTTTGCATTCATATCGCTACGGTAATTAGTAGTAATATTGGTAATTGCCATAATATCATCATCGTTATTGGTCATATTTGTAGAAGTGTTGGCGGTGGTATCATTGATATTCGCACATTTATGTTTTAAAATCTTTTCTTTTAGCGTAAAAGGGCAGACGTAACATACTGGTGGTGTTCTGTCCGCTCTAAAAAGATGCGATGCCCAGCCACCATAATACAACGTGGTGATTGTTACGAGAGAGGACTACACCACCATATACACAGCATCGATCCATGGATCGTCGCCAAGGTTAAGGTGTCATCGGAGGTTAGTTACATGTTGACTACGTCTTGGTAATTTCAAAATACACATCGCTCATTACCCTGTACCTGTCAATATTCATTGTTTCTATTAGGAACATCAACGTACGTGTAAGTAGTATTTGAAATACACATCATTACCTATAACGTTCTACTATATATATATATACGCTCGCTGTTTTAATATTTATATATTCATTTATTTATTTTTTGTAACGCTCACATATTCTATAATATATTCCATAGGTGAAGAGTGTAGCGAAGCAGCATAAATATACATCAGCTGCTACGATCGTGGATAGAGTTTTACATGAATTAGTGCCAAAGGATGGTCACTTTCTTCCCGAACCAGCGCTCTTAGTTAGAGCTGCCAAAAGGACTCGCCAGAAAATGCGACCAAAAGAGCCGCGCGACTTAGAATTTGTTGTAAGTAGCACTAATAATTTTGTATTAATATTGCGTTGGTTGTTTTGCACCAGGCCCTTCAATATGTATTATTTCCTTATTTAACATCTTTCAGTTGGACGAGTCACAGTTTCCCGACAAATTTCTTCGGAAAGACATTCATGTTGGCAGTAAACGTCACATTTTATTGGCCACTGACAAACAATTGGAAGTTTTGGCGAGAGCAAAAATCTTGTACGTTGACGCCACCTTTAAAATAATCAGGGACCCGTTTATGCAGTTGTTTTCTATACATGCCTTTGTTAAGAATGACGAACATGAAACAAAACAGCTGCCACTGGCGTTCGCTTTGATGTCAGGACGAAGAAAAAAGGATTACAAGAAGGTAAATATTCATTTTTTTTCATTTTATATGGATTTATTTAAAGACAGATTTGAGGTTAACTAAATTTTAACGTTTCTTACAATTTGATTTTACATTGGTTACAAAAGCATTCATGCAAATAATATTATCTATTGTATACGATGATAATATATTTATCGTATTTTATCACAGTTTATTGTTAGTAGTAGTAGTAGTAGTAGTAGTAATACAAATAATAAGAATATTTTTATTATTTTTAGTAGTAGTAGGAGTAATAGTATTAGCAGTTAGTAGTATTTGTAGCAGCTGTATTTCATGTTGTAATGTTGCATATTACAGTAATATTACAATAATTTATCTCGGTCTTTTTCATTGCTTGTAATTAGGTTTTCAAAGCGTTGAAGCGACTTCTTCCGTCTCCTCCCACTGTCAACGGTATTATGGCAGACTTTGAAGCAGGTTCGTACAGTAGTAGTAGTAGTAGTAGTAGTAGTAGTAGTAGTAGTAGTAAGAGTGACTTTAGTTGTTGCTACTCACGTAATATTAATATAAAGAATTGTGTTATTCTTCTCCAATTATTAGCCAACTAAATACTTTTTCTTTTTTTTACCGATGAACCGTTTTCAATATTCTGGCTAGCTGTTAGCTTTCGCGCACACGCACAAACTTCTTCATCACATTAAATATTTAATTATTTAGGTATCTGGCTAGCTTTCCGGCGTGTTTATCCAGGAGTGCCTATCCACGGCTGTGCATTTCACCTGGGGCAAGCTATGTGGAGAAAACTTCAGGAATTGGGGTTGAGAACAGCCTATACATTCAAGAAAAAAGTGTTCATCAGTTTTGCAGAAAGGTAATGCATAATATCGACATTCGAATGAATTGGCTAATGCGTGTTATAAATGACATTTGTCATTATGATGTGTTATCTTATAAACAAATTGCTTTCATTTTGTGTCTCTTTTTCAGGTGATGGCGTTACCATTTTTGCCCGCAGAACATATAGCCCCTGCCTTTGCCCGTCTAAAAACTCAGTCCAAGATGATTCCAGTATTATGTAGTTGGGTTGACTATGTAGAATCAACCTGGATTACAAACAGCACATTCCCGATCGACTCGTGGTCTGTGTTTCGGAAATCGGTACGTACCAACAACGATGTAGAGGGTTGGCATCGAAGAATCAATGGTAAAGCCGGCAAAGCTAATCTTGCCTTCTATGTGCTAGTTGGTCTTTTGTACGACGAAGCTAATTCAATTGAAACACAGATTCAACTGGTATTTGAAAAAAAGCTAAAAAAGATACCAGAAAAAAAAATATCGACAAAGGCAGGCGAGAATATTCTCGGTGTGGGAAGAATATCAGAACGGCGTCATATCCTCTTCAAAATTACTGAAACGTTGCAGCAGTATACACGGCCCGACAACTGAATGACAAGGCAGTTTCACTGCAGTATGATACCATGCATATTGTAATTGTATTTTTTTTTTATGCATGTAATAAAACTCTAGAATGTACATTTGTGAATAATGTTGTTAGTCTCAGTGTATGAAAAGTTGCCTGAACAAAAATATTTAAGTTTTACTTAAATACATGTAAATATGTACAATGTATCAGTATCACCTTTACAATATCTTTACATAACAAAAAGATGAAAGTTCATCTTTAGTCTCATAAAGACTATAAAAGCAGTTGAGTTGTCTTTACAAAAATTAAAGATATATTTTCGAGCAGTGTATTTTGTTCTTAATGAAACCTTTCAAGCTAATAATTTGACTTACTGAGACATCTCCTTCAGTCATTCTTTGGATGGTAATTTTTACTGTTCTAATCTGGGAATAAAATATGCTGTATTGAATAAGTTTCACTACTGGCTCAAACAAAGCATGCATACATATCTTAGATTATTTATAAAATTTAAAATAACAAAGTAAATATGTAAAATGCAGTGACAAATTAAATATCTCTCTCTCTCTCTCTCTCTCTCTCTCTCATTTATGTGGAAGATAACAAAAATGAGCAAAAATGTCCACATGTATGCCAATGCGATCGATTGTCCCCCCACCCCCGGCATGGTTACCCGTATAATATGCCATGTTCAACACTTTAAAGCAACACAAATAAAAAATAAACAGCAGTAATAGGAGAAAAGAAACTTACACAAACAACACTACTGTATCTGCATCCAGCCCCATTTAATAATCTTTCTTCTAACGTAAAATGACAGGCGTAACAATCTGGTGTTACTCAGTCCGCTCTAGAAAGAGGCGATGCCAAGTCACCATATTACTGATTCAAACAAAGCATTCTTATATATCTTAGATAATTAAATCTGTTTCAAAACAACAAATTAAATCTCTCTCTCTCTCTCTCTCTCTCTCTCTCTCTCTCTCTCTCTCTCTCACAGCTATGTGGAGGATAACAAAAGTGACCAAATATATACACAAATATGAAAGTGCGATCGGCTGCCCCCCCCCCCCCTTATAATATACAACGTTCAACACTTTTAAAAGCAGCTAAAAAAATTAAATTAACGCCAGTATTAGGTCTTGGAGAAGAAAAACTGACACAAACAACACTAATGTATCTGCGTTTTCTCTTACTGTCAAAGTGAATATTTTTAAAACTTTAAATTAAGTTATTTTTTTGGTGTAAATTAATTGGGTACGAAACGACCAGCACCTTGGGTACAAAACGACCATCACCTTGAGTACGAAACGACCATCACCTTGGGTACGAAACGACCATCACCTTGGGTACGAAACGACAAATTTATGTGGGTACGAAACGACTTGGGTACGGAACGACCAGGTTCGGTTTCCCCAGGCCCTATCCCAATTTATGGTTATGTGTTTCTGTTCTATATTATTTTTATCCCTATTTATAGTGCAGTCTGTTATCCATTTATATGTTGATTTTGTGTCGATCTCCCATAATTCCATAGCGTCCCTATATTTAAATAAAATTTCTTTTATGGATCTTAATTTCCTTGGCACCTCTATTAACTTCATTAGTTTATTATTTCTGTATATGTCTGTTCTCTGCTTCATGGAGAACAAAAAAAAAAAAACATAGATAGACCTTGCCAATCTATTTTTGGCTCTGCTTTAATTTCCTTAAACCTGTTCAAAATGTTGGTGTATTTAATTAGGGTTAGATGGGGGAGGCCTAAGCCACCCCTCTTTTCCTCCCTATATAGTTTCCTTGTTTATGTAATGCATTTTAAAGCCCCATAGGTATTTAATAATTTCGTTATCTATGTTTTTAAGTGTTGCATTTTGGATGTCTACTGATTTTAGTTTAAAATTAATGTGCACATACATAGTTTTTTGCTACCTGCGCCCCTTCCAATAGGCATAATGGCGTTAGTGCCCAGATTTTTATATTTTCATGAATTTTCTCCCCGATTTCTTTGAGGTTTTGTTCATCCTCATTTTTTCCAAAATTTACCCCCGTTTTAACTCTGTCTTTAATTAAAGTAGGAGGGAGCCAATGTCGCTTACCTCTCCAGTCTCTTATCAAATATATCTCTGTTTTGTTGGGTTTATTTTAGAACCCGATACCTTACAAAATTTGTTCAATTCCTTTACCAATTCATCATAGGAATTTCTATCTTGTATAAAGTTAGTGCAATCGTCAGCATGTTGTAACATTTTCACTTCCTCTTTAATATTTGGAACTTTGATTCCCTTAATCTCTTGGTTTTTCTTAAATGTAATGCTAAGTATTTCTATTGCTATTACATATAATAGCATAGATAGTGGGCAACCTTGCCTCACTGATCTTTTAATTTCGAATTTTTCCGTTTTTGCTCCATTTACCTGTACACGTGTTTATATTTTTGTACAAGATGTTAGTCCACTTTAGGAAATTTTTCCAAAACCAAATTTCTCTAGTGTCTT
Organism: Unio pictorum; assembly: GCA_030141615.1. NCBI lineage: Eukaryota > Metazoa > Mollusca > Bivalvia > Unionida > Unionidae > Unio > Unio pictorum. Next base: position 12,814,476 of record JARLTB010000059.1, read on the forward strand.
GTATAGATAGTTTTGTTCAAGTCTGTCAACGGCTTTTTCCTGGTATATTAGTACCATAGCACTATTCTTACCATTAATAGCTATGTATTCTATTATAGTTTTAATGTTTAATATGTTATTTTGTATTTCCCGCCCTTTCGGGCCACTAGTTAGAGTTATGTTAATAATTTTGTCAAGACACATTTTAACTCTTTCTGCTAATATTTTACTTATGATTTTGTAGTCTATGTTAAGGAGGGAGATGGGCCTCAGTTTTTTTTTTTAGGTCTTCCCTGTCCCTTTTCCCATTGTATATGAGTGTTATAATCCCTTCCTTCATTGTGTTAGACATGTCTGATTTTCTTAGTGCGATATTATTATATAACCATTCTAGTATGGGCGACAGCTCCCCGCAGAATTTTTGATAGAATTCTGCAAAGATTCCATCTCTTCCTGGCGATTTATTCTTTGATAATTTCCCTATAGTCTCTATAATCTCGTCTTGCGAGATAAAGTCCTCACATTTGTATTTATGTTCTGAGGTTATCTCGCAATTTGTCTCTCGTAGGTACGTTTCTATATCTTCGTCTTCTATGTTCTGTGAAGTATATAGGTCTTTGTAGTAGCTCTGTATATGGTTAAGTATTTTAGTTTTGTCTGTCGTTGATTCCCTACCTATTTTTAGTGATTCGAGTGTTTTTTCCCCTCCTCTTCTTAACTCCTCCCTTCTATATAACCCTTCTGCATTTTTATATAATTGTGTAAATTTCCCCGCTTTAATCTCCTTTCCCTTTTTTTAATTCTTTCTTAAATTTTTTAAGTTTTTCTTCTAGTGTTTTTTTTGTGCCCTGTATTGTTAATGTTTTTATATGATTTTCTAAAGCTTCTATCTCTAGTTTAATTTTTTAAACCCTCATTTTAGAATGATAGATAGCTGCTTTTTTAAAAATCCCTTTTAGGGTAAGCTGTGAGTGTTTCTGCCATTTATACTGACTTTGTGATGACTATCATTGTGGTCAGATGTCTCTGTATACAGATGATTTCAAAGATGGAGGCAAAATAGAAGCTGCCATAGCAACACCCTATGGCACCATATCCCAAGCTAGTTAATGGATTAAGCTCCAATTTCCACTTTTGAATTACAGCCTTACGAAAATCTGCAAAATGAACTGAAATCTCTAAACAATACAACTTCATCTTTTCAAATTTCCTGTCCTTAACAAAAGCCTCACAAAACCTTATATCTGACAACCCATTAACATCCCAGATTTGACAGAAACATGATTTGCCCATAAAATCTGGAAAGAGTATTCTGAGCTGTTTACAGCCAAGTCGCACAAAGGTAATTAAATGGTAGATACAGTAGCCAAAGCAGTCCTGGTGTCACATGTTTCCAAATTGAAGATTCCATATACTGACCCAAAATATATGCAGTGGTTCATCTCATGAACGGGGGCTCATGGTCATTATGTACCCAAGTCGTTTGGTACCCAGTGGAAATTGGACGTTTTGTACCCAAAGTGCTGGTCGTTTCGTACCTAAAGTGCTGGTCGTTTCGTACCTAAAGTGCTGGTCATTTCATACCCGAATAGCATGTCGTTTCGTACCCATTAATTTACAAGGTCAAATATACCGTACTGTCATATTTACCGCTCCCTTTCTAGGCCTAGTCCTTTTCCTTCCTAAAACATTGCATGAGCAGAGTATTTCTGGGCAAAAAATTGTCCAAATAATTATACTAATTGTATTGTTTTCACTGTATAATAGCATATATGTACTAAAGCGATTTAACAAAAAATTAAATTGTCAGCAAAAAAAAATAAAATAAAATGCTGACCAGCATTACATAACTGAATAAGCCCATTATTTTATTCTGTCGTTCAAATTAATAAACATTGTTATATTTCTTTGTATTATTTAGTAACGACTAACATGACTTAAAAAATTACAAATGTTACGTCCCAAAGCAACTAGAAATTCTCTTTTCTTTTAATAATGAGGCTGAATGCAGATAACATAGTGTTGCTTAAGTTTCTCAACTCCCGGGACCAATAATGGTGTTAATTTCAATTATTTTTCCACCTGTTTTTAAAGGTGTTGAACGTGGTATACTATACAGACCGCCATGCTTTTTTGGGGTAGACTGCCAGTCGCATTATCATACTTGTGCAAATTTTTGGACACTTTCAATGATCTATTTGGCTTAATGATAAATTATGATTCATTGTATAAATCCAAGCTTGCCTTCTGACCATTATGCTAGATTATTAGTGACTTAGTAAAACAAATTTAAATTCCGAGGATAAAGTAAATCCACAGTAAACAAGTGCGGTAAATATAATATTAATGTCAAATCATTCTTGACACGGAACATATTCAGATTTCTCCAAACCAAAAGACTGCTGAAAAACAGTGACCTCGTGTAATTATTTCAAAGAAAAACAAAAACAATTAAATAAACAAACACGTGAAACTGAAATAACATTGAAAGCCTCAACCTACTAGATATCTGGGGATTTTAACATTTGATAACATGTCAGTTATGCTTCCCGTTAAAGTATACAAGGTCATGTATAATTCATATAATATTATCCTTTAATTATCTTCTTATTATTATTATTATTAATATAAATATTAATTATAATTATAAATTAATATTAATATTATCCTTTAATTATGTTCCTATTCTTCTTCTTCTTCTTCTTCTTCTTATTATTATTATTATTATCCATTTTTATATAACTGTTACTTCACTGACATGTAGATTCATTTTAGTATATTGATCGTTTGCATATAAACGTGTGATCGTGTATAATGTAAACAAAAATCGGAGTATTATCGGACGAATATTAAATGGAATGCAGTAATAAGACTTATTCAAAATAATGGACGGATAATATATTTATAGATTGCATTGCGTTAAATAGTTTTACTACTTGTTATTGTCCCCCCCCCCCGGAAATACACGAAGATTGATAATACCCCGACTGACGTTATATAATGAATAGGGTATCAGCATCGTTTACTATTGTGCCGTCGTGGCATGCAGTTCATCCATAATTCATGCAATTCCATTGAAAAATTGCCCTGATTTAAAATATTCAATAAATTTGTCCAAGATCGTTGTGTCTGAATGCAATGTCCAATATACAGAATTAACAGTTTACTTACCGTCTGTTATAGTACCGTCGTGGCATGCAGCTAATCCATAATACCTGTTATTCCATTGCAAAACTTGCAAATGCATTTAAACTATTCAATATTTTTGTCACAAATCATTATGTGTCTGAATGAAATGGGAAACAAATAACAGAAAATTAGGCTATGAAAGACGAAGCAAGTGTACGTTTCATTACGTTCCAGGGTCGATGAATGATGTCCATACAAATGGTAAACTTGATTGTCCTTAACGGTAAAATATTTTGTATATATACAAAAAAAAAGGAAATTAACGACGAGTTCATAAACAAACACCATACACATAAAATCCGAGAACTAAATGCAGTGAGTCTGTAATGGTCACGCGCCACCGATATAAAAAAAAATTTAAGCTGTACATATGTCAAATAGTTGGTAAGTACCAAATATCAATTAAGACATATAAGATGGCTACCATATAAGGATTTGGCGTCAAGACAGGGGAAAGGATCATACAAGTATCTAGAGAAGAGGCTAAGAAAATTCCAACTTTTTTCTACTGTATGGGGTTCTTACTAAGGTCCTGGTACAGGGGATGCGAGAAAGAGAGACCCTGTACCAGATGCAGAATTATGGGACATGCAGCAAAAGAGTGCACAAGTCAACTTAATAACAACAAAAACAACACATATGCAGGAAAGTGGCGGGATCCAAACCCGCCCACCGATATAAAAAAAAATTTAAGCTGTACATATGTCAAATAGTTGGTAAGTACCAAATATCAATTAAGACATATAAGATGGCTACCATATAAGGATTTGGCGTCAAGACAGGGGAAAGGATCATACAAGTATCTAGAGAAGAGGCTAAGAAAATTCCAACTTTTTTCTACTGTATGGGGTTCTTACTAAGGTCCTGGTACAGGGGATGCGAGAAAGAGAGACCCTGTACCAGATGCAGAATTATGGGACATGCAGCAAAAGAGTGCACAAGTCAACTTAATAACAACAAAAACAACACATATGCAGGAAAGTGGCGGGATCCAAACCGACACTAAATGAGAAACCAATGGACAGAACAGAGAGAGAAAATTCACTACCAAGTGAGGAACTGGAGTACCCAACCCCACTAAAAACGGCTAGAAGGAGACAAGAGAAGACAAAAGAGGTTACAATGTGTAACAGCTATTCAACTCAAGCAGAAGAAGATGAAGACGTGGGCTCATCTATTGAATTATCTGCGGACAGCGACAGCTCAGATGAGCTAAGTGGTATGGAACCACTAGAATCTACTCCAATCCCCAGCCAGAGGAAGAGAAAAATGACAAAGACACTGTCAGGAACCTCTTCCTCTTGCATGGACACAACTAAGGCAGAAACCCAAAGTGTCAAGGAAACACCTGCAGTAAACATCAATAAAAGAAAAATTAGAGTAACTGCAAAAGTTCAATCACAAAATAAACATAAGGTCCAAAATGTCCCAGAACAAGACCCAACAAAAGATACGCAACAGCTATTAGGACTAACCACACAAATTCTAACATTAACTGACCTGGTCACTGACACGGACGATGGAAACGACACAGACAAATCAAAACGGAGCCACAAAACAAACGAGAAGACAGGAAACGATAATATAGACGTAGAAGCGGGGCCAGTGCCCCTAAATACAAATAAAGAACAATCTGTTGGTCAACAACGGCCCCCTGACCAGTGATCAGAATCTCTTGGTATCGACGAGTTTTATAGTGTTCAAAAGTACCCTAAAATAAAGACCACCCATCTAACGCAGCCTGCGGCCAACATATTAGTGCACAAATTTAAAACTGACCCCTCACATGCGACCACATTTCATTATCAATACGTGTCCAGAACCAATAATTAGTTAGGGTAAGGTAAGTAATCCGATTATCTTTCCCCAATCATGATGTCTGTTTCCGGATGTCGGCTACAAAGTACATGTAACACCAAGGTAATTATTATATTAACGATGACACTTGCAGGAAAATGGGTCAGCAATGTTTTGATAAAACTTTGGGCTTCACACAGCGGATTTTTTTCTTTCTTCTTAATTAAGGTTTACGACCGGACGTAATTGTCACGATCATAGTATGGTCAGACAGACATGTGGTCATCAATGTTTTTCTATGCTTCACACCATTCTTTTCAAATTGACAATTACGACCAACCTAATTGTCGAGATCATAACACGGTCAGATAAGACTAAAAACAGATTTCGTGGATTCAAAAAAAGTACACACAAAATCAATTTCTCTTAAACAGAATAGAGTACCAGACAAAAACCCGAAAAATAATCACGTGAGTTCACTTTCTTTATAACAAAGCATATATTTCCAAAAGTTTCGTCTGCAAAATTGAATAGCAGTACTGAATAAATTGCACATAGGAATAAATCATTGCAACACTTTTTACACGTCACCACGTAAATGAAGAAAACGTAAAAATTATTCGACTTGACAACAATGGGGCGAGTTCACTTGGAATTGAAAACAGACCACACGCTATACGTGTGGGTGCGATTTAATGAAGGACTTCGTGAAAAGGAAGATAATGCCTTCACAGCTAGGCATCAAGAAAACTGGACAATGAGGACAGCTTTGTTTTTAATGGGAGAGTATTCAATTTATAATTGCAATGGGAACAGTTGTCAGTCAATAAGCTGCTTTTCTTAAAATGAAACTATTCGCTGTCAATTTCAATTACCTTTATTTTCATGATAACCAATCTTTGAAAGTTTTCTACACATATGCATGTGTGCATTGTTGAGTACCTGGAAAACATTAAGTATTACATCAATACCCTTTGTACAACAAAAAACGATAACTTTTGTTCACGAAGTCGATATTTGTTTCATGCAGAAACCATACATGCTAATAGTAATACTCGATTCTGTTTAATCTTGTTTTACTAGTAAGACACTGATGTCATGATTTCTTTGCAAGGAATCAAATTTTTTTTCTTTGATAATATTTATCCTATCTTAATATCTTAGCAGATTTAATACTACCTTGTAAATACAGCTGTCCCAGATAAGAACATTTAGCTAAAAAAGCTAAATGTTATCAACCCATCTAGGTGGTCTCTTTCCAGTACCTACTGGAGTGGAGACCATGCTCTCTATATTCAGTGTAATTGCCGGAAGGCTGGATGTTTATTATCATGTAAGTATCATCAAAGAAACAAATCTTGCTAGACAAAAATCGATTTTAAATACATTACCTGATCATAATGCCATATGATAATAGGTAAGATGTACTGGGAGATACATCCCCTCAACCTAGAGAGATCCTTTCTGGTCCCCTAAGTTATTTGAGACTGCTTCTAGATATCCTTGCTGAAGAAATATGCTCCATATGACAGAAAAATACTTGAAAAGGGTACATTTTCCCTCCTGTAAATCCAGCAGAAGTTGTGTAGCTGCATCTTTATGAAGATGTTGAATGACCAGGTAACATTACTTGTTGCACCATGGCTATAGGTCACATCCAATCCATTTGAGCCATTTGGGATGAAAGATCTCTCAGAAAAATGCCGATCTCCATCCAAAACACAGCATGGGTAATGTCAGTTGGGGTACAGTGTCACTCAAATAATATGCTTGAAGCAACTGCTCCAACCCTGTGAGCCAAAATGCTAGTAAATTCATTTGATTTGATCTGGGGTCTGAATAACCCACTATATCCAGGACAGACTTTTATTTTTTATATATTTTTTTTTTATGGTATAACGCCATTTTTCAGCACAATATAAGCTATAAATGGCAGCCAGTATTAATGGTGGAGAAAGAACCCGGAAAGAACCACCGACCCACGAGAAGCTACTGGCAATCTTTCTCACATAACTACATTAGCCAAATCTTAGACTCTAACTCACGCAGACAGAGGTGAGATGGCAGTGATCCGTAACGGACAGCACTTTAGACCACTCGGCCACTCGGGGCCCCATCCAGGACAGAAGTGTTTGTGCTGATATATATCATCGTGTTCCTTTTGAAAGGTAAGATTCATATCCCTTGACGCTTTGGCTCAGTCTTTTTAGATATCACTTTTGGTTTACACTCGGTCCTGTAAGGGGTCCTGAGTTGAAATGTGTAGAGTATGGCTATTGGACGGCTATTGGACAATTCGGACCAAAGACAATTCGGCCCAAGACAATTCGGCTCAACTTGGACCGAAAATAAGACAACTCGGCCCAACTTTAAAGACAATTCGGCCCAACTAGAAAGACGATTCGGCCCAACCAAAGACAATTCGGCCCAATTTTAAAATACAACTGACAAGTATTTATTTGTAACATATATTTTGACAATTCTTTATATAATATGTTTTATAATAAAATTTGGAACATTTTATGAACAAGATAAATGTTTTCCGTCAATCCAAACATATAACGTATCTATCAGAGACACAAGACAAGAGACTGTTCATTAAATATGTAATCGTTTTCACTCAGTTTTCCCTTTAGATCATGAAAATATGGCATGAAATTATTACATATATGTTTGCTTAACCATATTAAACACGTACATTCTTCATTGTAGTTATTTATCCTGTATGTGACAGCGGAACATCATTATTCACATGATCGTTTCTGATATAATCATTATGACTTAATTTATATTTTATAAGATGAAATGAATCACATTTTTATACTTAATTAAGTTCTTTCACGAAACTTAAAATGAAAAAAAAACGTATTTTTAAAAATGTTTTGTAACGTAGAATGGTAATGTATGTGTCGTAGTGTAAAACACGGATATATTTTAAAGTTCAAACAACTTAAATTTACACTTTTGTGTGCAATTAAAAGTTCCTTATATACAGTCTCACATATAGAAAATATTTTTAGTCGATGAAAACGAGGAGTCCGCTCACGTGTACTGTTTAGGTAGCGTGTGTATTGCACATCAGACATTTTAAATATTCAACCCATAAATAATCTAATATAGAATACGGCGTCATTTTAGAGAACGTGACGCTTTAATGCCTTTCTTTTAGATCTAAACTGCATTGCATACAAGGAGTTTTCGTCTGACAAGATTCCGTCTTCTTGTGTGTGTGTGTGTGTGTGTGTGTGTGTGTCTGAGAGAGAGAGAGAGAACCTCGTACCAGTTAAGTTTATGTTTTATTCATAGTTCCTCCTTTACGCCATACAAATTAGAAATGAATAAACTGATTAATAATCTTAATTATGGTACTCATTGTCTTTGTTCCCTTGTAAGCTGCTACATCTGAATGCGTCTGTCCGTGTGTGCGACTCTCTCTCTCTCTCTCTCTCTCTCTCTCTCAAATGAAAAAGAAAATAATTGCCTGAAACTGATAAGAGTGAAACAAAGCAAAATACATCAGCCCGTATACATAAGACTCACCAGCTTGAAGGCACATATATATCTACACACACGCACGCACGATCGCACAAACACATACATACATACATACGTACGTACATACATGCGGATATGTAATAATTTCATGCCATATTTTCATGATCAAATGGGGAAAACTGAGTGAAAGTGATTACATATTTAATGAACAGTCTCTTGTCGTATGTCTGATACATACGTTATATGTTTGGATTTAGTCAATCCTTTTTAGTCAAAAGTCATACACGTTGTAAACTTTCGCGCAAATATTTTAAATCGGAAACTGTTATAATTAGAATGGTATTAATTTGACAACTTAAAACGTTTGTGGTGTTTTGAATATTCATTATCAAATTAAATGAAATTTAAAATACAAGAAATTTTGGTAAAGATGCACCTTTCATTGTGCACATTTATCTGTCATTTTCGTAACTTATAACAGCAAAACGGAACAATGTTCCGAATTAAATTTGTCAAATTATCGCAAAATAACTAATTATGCAGTTTTCAACCATTTTATCTGTATAAATTTATTTGTAACAAATACGTTCAAATATGAGAATATCTCATGTTTTGCTTGAGAATTAAGTTTTTGAGACCAAGCGTACAGCTCTACTATACTACTTTCTTTCTCCGGTTTTTCCTAACCATTATAACTTCGGAAAACATTTATCTTGTTCACAAAATGTTCCAAATTTTGTTATAAAACATATTATAAAAGAATTGTCAAAATATATGTTACAAATAAATACTTGTCAGTTGTAGTTTAAAACTGGGCTGAATTGTCTTTGGTCGTGCCGAATTGTCTTTCGAGTTGGGCAGAATTGTCTTATTTTCGGTCCAAGTTGGGCCGAATTGTCTTGGGCTGAATTGTCTTTGGTCCGAATTGTCTATATTGGACAATTCGGACCAAAGACAATTCGGCCCAAGACAATTCGGCCCAACTTGGACCGAAAATAAGACAATTCGGCCCAACTTTAAAGACAATTCGGCCCAACTTGGACCGAAAATAAGACAATTCGGTCCAACTTTAAAGACAATTCGGCCCAACTCGAAAGACAATTCGGCCCAATTTTAAAATACAACTGACAATAGTTTCAACAAGTATTTATTTTTAACATATATTTTGACAGTTCTTATATAATATATTTTAGAATATGTTTTAGAATAAAATTTGAAACATTTGGCGAAGAAGATAAATGTTTTCCGAAGTTATAATGGTTTGGAGCTTTCTGATATCTTTAGAAAAAACCGTCCCAAACCAAAATTTTACTGTGGAGAAAAAAGTAGTATAGTAGAGATGGACGCGGTGCTTTGGAAGTTACGTATACAATAATAAGATGCATCATATCTCCTGTGGAAGAAGGTCGATTTTGTTAGACACTTGCCAACTTGGTCTCAAAAACTTAATTCTCAAGCAAAATACATACGTTACAAGAGATCTTCTCGTATTTGAACGTATTTGTTACAAATAAAATTATACAGGGAAAATGGTTGAAAATTGCATAATTAGGTATTTTGCGATAATTTGGCATAAATTTAATTCAGAACACTATTGCGTTTTGCTGTTATAAGTTACGAAGAAGACAGATAATAGTGCTTAACGAAAGATGCATCTTTACCCAATTTTTTTGTATTTTATATTTCATTTAAATTGATAATAAATATTCAAAACACCAAAAACATTTTAAGTTGTCAAATTAATACCATTCTAATCATAACAGTTTCCGATTTAAAATATTAGTTCGAAAGTTTACAATGTGTATGCCTTTTTAGTCACTCTAAAGATATAATGTATTTATCAGATACATACGACAAGAGACTGCTCATTAAATCTGTAATCGTTTTCACTCAGTTTTCTTGGTTCCCTTTTGATCTTGAAAATATGGCATGAAATTATTACAAATATGTTTGATTAGCCATATTAAACACGTACATTCGTCATTGTAGTTATTTCTCCTGTATGTGACTGCTGAACATCATTATTCACATAAGCCTTGATCTGATATAATCATTATGACTTATTTTATATGTTATAAGAAGATGAAGTGAATAACATTTTTATACTTAATTAAGTGCTTTCACGAAATTTAAAAAGAAAAATAACATGTATTTTTTAAAATGTTTTGTAACGAAGAATGGTAACGTACGTGTCTTAGTGTAAAACACGGATTTATTTTAAAGTTCAAACAACTTAAATGTATTCTTGTATGCAATTAAAAACTTATATACAGTCTCACATATAGAAAAAAATATTTTTAGCCGATGAAAACGAGGAGTCCGCTCACGTGTACTGCTTAGGTAACGTGTGTATTTCACTAATGTAAAGCAAATGCATTGTTAATTAATTCCACTTCGACATCAGACATTTTTAATATTCAACCCATAAATAATATGATATAGAACAAGTTGTCATTTCATACAACGTGACTGCTTTAACGTCTTTGTTTCAGACAAAACTGCATTGCATACAAGGAATTTTCGTCTGACAAGATTCCATCTTTTTAGGATCAGATATAAATTTGTACACCTCTGCATCGGCTCTTTTACTTGGACTTAATTCCTTAGGTTCTGGCAACAGTCAAAGTATTTTATTTAGTCGCTCAAATTTCATATTTTTTGTCTTTATCTTACGTCTCAGCTTTAAAACGACAAATTTCAGAATACACCTATATTTTTGTGGGCACGCTCAAAAGCCCTATGCCTGATGATCTGAAAACATTTTCCTTTGTTACTTTTAATGATAACGTGTCAGCGACATTGATTTGTGCCTCATTAGTGAATTTGGGTGTCAAAAGCAATTAATCGATGCATCTTCAATTTTAACGTGTCTCTCCAATCTGCCCACATCTTCAGTAAAGGATTGTCAAGACTTGGGAAATATATTCTAATATGTGATGTATGAAAAGTGTGTGTGTGTGTGTGTGTGTGTGTGTGTGTGTGTGTGTGTCTCTCTCTCTCTCTCTGTGCATGCGTGCGTGTATGTTGATATGTATGTGCATTCAAGCTGGTGAGTCTTATGTATACGGGCTGATGTATTTTGCTTTGTTTCACTTTATCCCTTTCAGGCAATTATTTTCTTTCTCATGAGAGAGAGAGAGAGAGAGAGAGAGAGAGAGAGAGAGAGAGAGTCGCACACGGACAGACGCATTCAGACGTACAGTCTTTGCATGTGTATTTTTGTTTTTAACAAAAATAGCAGCTTACAAGGGAACAAAGATAATGTGTACATAATTAAGATTAGTAATCAGTTTATTCATTTCTAATTTGTTTGGAGTAAAGCAGGAACTATCATTGACGATACTGAATAAAACATAAACTTAACTGGTATGAGGTTGATGTTGCAACAACTAAACTGGCAAAATAAAATGCTCGGCATCTCTCTCTCTCTCTCTCTCTCTCTCTCTCTCTCTCACACACACACACACACACACACACACACACACACACACACACACATACATACATACATACATACATACATACATACATACATACATAGATAGATATATATATCTTACATAGTATCTACTTACTGTATGAAAAAAATATCTTTATACAACTATTGCATAGTTGGGCCGAATAGTCTTTCGAGCTGGGCCGAATTATCTTATTTTCGGTCCAAGTTGGGCCGAATTGTCTATAAGTCGTAGAGTAGACAGTGATTTCATTATAAAAGTCTGGTTCCCCATCGACGGGAGCCTGTTCTTATCGATGAAAGCCAGTACCGACACTTTTCTTTTTGGAACTGCGTGTCATTCTGGTTGACTAATTGGGCATGTATTTCTGCTAATGCACTGAGAAAAAGCAAGTCTTATATGAATGGGGAACCAATGACATGGTTAAAATAGTGACATGTTCAACCAGGTTAGTACCCATGATAGGTTCTACTTTGTGCACTGTGCCAACATCTTGGGCTGTGTGTAATCAAAGTTGGACAGTAGACTGTTTGATATCCTCTCTTCCATGATGACAAAAGTTTTCAGCAATCATGTCACAGTTACCATTCATTATACTAGGTAGTAACGTATTCTAGTTGATAAACAAGAGGAGGAAGTTATCTTTCTCAGGTACTGATACCTGTACATGTACATGTTCTTGTGTACACCACTGTGTAATGGTTTGCCATTTGCCTGCATATGCCTTCAGAGTGGAGATTAACCTTGCTTGAGTGATTCTTTCCAACATTGGTTGTGAGAACTCTTTATTTCTGAGAACCTGTTTAAGATGATCCAGTTTTGCAGGTTGAGTAGTTCTCAATAGGGATGAAGCACCTGCTGTTTTAGTTGATTGAGCAGATGAGAGAATTGATTTTCCCGGGAATTTCCATTGCAAGATTTATAAGATGGTTGATGCATGACTTTCCCCATCTCCAATTATCTTGCTGTCTGTATCACCCTTGAAATCGCAGGGGTTAAAGGGTAAGCATATGCATGCAGATCATTCCAAACTATGGACTGAGCATCAGTTGCCCAGGCTTTTGGATCCAGATTGGTGAGATAAAGATTGGGAATTTGGCATGCCACTTTGTTGCAAATAGGTTCACCAATGGCCGATCTTATTGGACACATATCCAAGTCAAAACCAAGATATTATGAGACCATTCTTGGACTGTCACAATGAATCTGCTAATCATTTAATCGGCCTTAAATAAGAAACTTGACCTGGAATGGTAACTGAAGACACCACTTTAGAAAATACCACATCAGGATGCAAAGGTCTATGGTCTTGGTTCCACCTTGCTGTTTGAGATAAGTCACCATCATGGAGTTGTCAGACTGAATGAAAACTCCCTATCCATTTACAGACTGAATGAAAACTCCCTATCCATTTATATATTCCTGCCACCAATGAAAGACTTTCAAAATGGCTTTTGTCTCAAGAATGTTGATATATAAATGCCACTCATGGGAGACCACACTCCATTGGCTTGCCCTTATGATGGTAGTAGGTGTATCCCCTAGCAATCTGTACAGACACTGATATCTGGCAGAGGTATCCCTCAGCAACCACTTGTTGGGTTCACTGTCATCGTTTTGGCAAATTATGTCTCATTTGGCAGCAAAGAATTAAAGACTTTCTCCAGCGAGTATAAGTAGTAACAGCAGCATGAAGATCTCATACTTTGTGATATGGAGGTTGTTTTGTTAAGAATGTTCGATGAATGATCTTTCTCTGTCTCTTAACCTCATTTGCAATGTCATTTTTGATGGGTGCAGCTTTAGTAGGACTGCTCTCCAAGTTACATCTCTGCGATCCTTCTGTTTATTTTCCTAACTGTCACTGCACTGTTGCTGAGGCTGTGCTGGGGAAGGAAAAATGTCACTTTGGTGGCTTGTTGCGGATTTAATTAAAGTGGCCATTAAATAGGAGATAAGAAGATAACGGTTGTGAGCATAGTTTTGTCTTAAGGTAAGCAGTGGAAGAGTGTACTACATTTCATTCCCTCTGTTGTAGATTCAAAGCAGCTGTTGTGGTATGGGTTTAGGTATGTTGTAATATGTGGGTCATTCTGGAAGCAGAATCCCAAACAACTCCTGTGAGGTTTTGAGTAGGAGAAGATAATCTATATTCCACCTGTTGGAAGACTGCCATATATATCATGTCCAACATAGACCACAATATTGCATACAAGCTGCTGAGTGTCTTTAAAAGACGTCCAATCCATAGGCTTTATCATTCTCAAGACTGCAACATCTTGACTGACTGCTGGTGGATCCATCTGAAATACTGGGGTTTGGGACTTGTAGAACCAAAAGTTAAAATTCAGCTATAGTTGCTTTTGTGAGAAAAATAGTCTGTTAATGCTTGGGTTGTGTAAATGATAATGTAGAGTATATGGGTACTTGGGAACCCGACCAGTGATAATAACCTGGATACAACCGGGTACCTTTAAAAAAGTTTCCAAGTTTAGATAGAGACACAGATTAACGATTACAATTTGAGGCTGTTGTATGTACATTCATTCATGCTAACAGCGGCTCTTAAAGTTGCTTACAATTTTCTTGTCATACATGTACTATGTAATAATACAAGAAAGGACACTTCTCTTCTTTCTCGCACATCCTATTTAAGAATCAACGTTGATATTTCAAGCTAGATTTTGTCTAGCATAACAAATTTGTTACCTATGCTTAGCTCACATATTCAACTTTGTATGCCTGTCTAAAGTTTGGCTTGTCGTCACAGCTTAAGTAATACAAGAATGACCTATACTGAATCCATGCAGAAACGATCAAGATTTAAAAATATTAGTAAGACAGATAGTCCACCAATGTTTAATGTCTGGCTGCATCAAAGAAATAAGCTGCATAACTTAAAAAAGTTTGTCTAGTGTCAGCTAAAATTCACATTTTTCACATATCAAAATCAGCTGCAGATGTGCAAATTAATTAATCAGCTTGAAAAATGTTATTCTGTCAATAACTATTATGACATGTCTTTGACAGCTGTCTAATTAATGCCTGTAACGAGAGTATTTATAAAAGATTGAATCCATTTGATTTAACCAAGTTTTCAATGCCTAAGTCATATGACACAAGATTCAGATGTCTTGTGTTATTATAAGTTAACACTTTTATTCTTGCATACTTATATATTTCTCTTTCATTGCCATTAATATCAAACAATAAATAGTCATTTCAACATCTGGTGCATCAATATGCACACCAGAGCCTAATTTGAACAAAAAAATACAGAAATAAGATTAAATACTTGAGTCGTTATCAAAGAACAATTTGTTTTACCAAATTGCATATAGAAACATTAAAACACTAATTAATGTTAAGTGAGTATGTGCGTGTGATTTGGATTTTTAATGTAACTTTAAAAAATCTTATGTCTAGTACTAGGGCACCATGCTGCAGACACGTAGTCACATTATCCTGACACCAGGCCGGCAAGTCCAAACACTAACCTCTTAATGCTGAGTGCTTTGTGAGGTAGCTGTTAGTACCATTTTTTGAAGTCTCCAGTATGACTCAGCCAAGGTTCAAACCCATGACCTCCTGCATCTGAGGCAGATGCTTGAACCTTTAGGCCACCAAAGCAGTCAATGTTAAGTGAGAAAATAACACACAATATAAGGATCTATAACTAGTTAACCAGTTCTATGATGTCCATTCTTTTTGAACTTTTAGAATTAAGGTATCATGCGCAAGTAAAATTTTACAATATGTGAATTCCCGAAACTGAAGAAATAAAGATGGATGGGGATGGGTGGGGGATTGGAAATTTAGGCAAGGATAATGATTTACATTTGTTTTGGAAACATACACAGGGTTCATTAAAAGTGCCTGAAAAAAATCAATCACGGGACAGAAAATTAGGCAACAAACCATCGACTATGTATATACTTGCCCATAAGTCAAGTCTAAATGCAAACAACACAGATCCTGATCTGCTGCAAAATAATGCACTTACAGATCAGGGTCTGTATTGTTTGTTTTACTGATTACTCCTAACAAACTGCACAGACCCAGATATGTTGGTACATTATGCAATGGCACATATAGGTTTGTGCAGTTTGTATTTTGACTCATAAGTGATATGCAATAGACAGAAGTCCAAACTTTGACCGAAAACACTAGTAAGATGCAGGGAAAATATGTTACTCATTGCAGTGATTGGTCAATTAGATGGAAATAAGTTATCTGCTCCTTGTCATGTGATACAGAGAATGGTAGCATAATACAACTTGCTACTCACTCCAAGAAACATTTGGAACAACAGTAATGTTTGTTCATTACAGTTCTAATAATGCAAATTTTATGCAAAACATTGTTTATTATCTATCATTATTATATATTCTGGGTCCCACTGGTTTAACACATGAAGTAATGTACTAAAATTTCTTGCACAAACTGTTATCAAAGTGTACATGTTACGGATGAAATTGAGTAAAATATGCAATACTTATAGATATTCCCCCCTTTTGCAAATAATTTTGATTCTACATATTAACTACAAGTCAGAATATGTAAACAAAAAGTTGCTGGCTATTTTAGGTCAATTGGTTGTTTTGCCATGATAGCCAGCCTGCCAATTTATTGACCACACATCAATCAAACCTGTTCATACCGGAAACTATATGTGTAACAACTGTGACTTACACTTTAATTTGGGTTTATAATACAATTTTTCATAAGTTATTATACCGCAGCCATTATATCTGATGGAGGAAGGACTTGGAAGACCCCAAAAAAAACACTGACCCTTGGGAAGCTACTAGCAGCCTTTCTCACATACCCCGTGGTGTTGGTCCTGCTGAGACTCCAACACAAGCAGATAAAGGTGAGATGTGTGAATGATCACCTTAAACCACTTTGCCACCTAGGACTCCATCTCGACTTAGAAATATTAGTCACAAATAACAAGGTTTTAAATGAAAATAGCTGACCAGAACATAAAATAGAATGCTAACAAAAAGTTATATTTTCTTCTGTCTTTTATTATGTAAAGCTCTCTTCTATTTATTCTATCTTTTTATGTAAAGCTCTCTGATATCAATGCCAAGTGAAAGCTTTGAAGTCAGGAATAATTCATAAATATCTCCCCATGTGTAAGTTAATTAACGAATGTATTCATAATTTATTGGACAAAAGTCATATTAGATGAAACTTGGAGACACATTCATTCAATACAATTTTAATGTAATAATTGACATGTTTTATGTAACTGGCATAACTGTGATTTCCTTGTTTTGTTGACTATAAAATTAATATTTAGCGCCAATGAAACAAAAATACAGACCTCACAATTGCTGAACCAAACATTATGAGGAGCTTTCATGCCGAAAAATCATAAACTAATAATCAGGACAGGCATAATATGTTACCATAATTCACCTTCTTTATATCATAGCATAATTTGATTGATCCATACTATCTTTTCTAATTTATTATACTTAAATGTAATAATCTGTCCCTCAGCCAATAATCTATCAGTATCCGATTCACTTAATCATCAGTGATTGCTCAAAAACTAGTAAGCATAATGAAATTGATTTAATCTTTTGCTACTTCCTCGCAAGAAGTTAATTTATCAAATGGTATTCAGACACTTGCAAATAATTATCTTGTACTATAATTTGATTTTTACAAAAGACTGGGAAAGTAAATGAAACTAAATTATAGCTCTCGTATGTTATACATGACACATTAGCATCTGCACTTTATGATTCCATGTATTTTGCAAGAATTTAAAAATAATCAAGCTGCTAGAAAATAAATTTGTAATTCAGTACCTCTGGTAGTATCTTCAAGAGTTAAAAATAAACACACTAAACTCCCTCTCTATAATGATCTTCATTATAACAGTTCCTGTTACAAGGCATGAATGATTAAAGATCCAATTTTATTAAATTTGGTTTGCTTTTGTGAGGTTTCGTGCCATTTCAGCATATAATTGACAAAACATGGTGGGCAGTCTATCTGGTAGACAAACTTGGAAAGACCATGCAAAAAACTGATCACCTAAGGGTAAGTCAGCCTCACTACAATGCAATATACTCAATGACTCCCTGATAGAATATTATGTGTGTGTGTGTGTGTGTGTGTGTTTGTGTGTGTGTGTTTTGGATTTTTAATACAGCTTCAACAATTTTTAGTCATACTGCTATGATGTCTGCAGTGTTGCAGTTTACAGGGATGTCTAGCACTGGGGCATCATGTAAATGACATGAAGCATCATGTTCTACTTGGTCACATTCTCCTGACACTTGGTCTACCAGTCCTAACACTAACCTCTTAATGCTGAATGCCAAGTGAGGCAACTGGTAGTACCATTTTTATAAGTCTTTTGGTATGACTTGGCTGGGGTTCAAACCCACAACCTCGTGCATCTGAGGTGGATGCTCTAACCACTGGAGTGATCTATGAGGATTGACTTTATTACCATATTTATATGATGATAAGCCCATACCATATAAATATTTACCATGGGTATCTTTGATAACAAGTCCATCCAATGATTTATGCCAAATTTATTAGCCTGGCCCCCTTACTTTATCATGGAAGATATGCAAGAAGCAGGCTGAATGAAGTACAAAATTAACACTAATACAGTACAGACATATAGCTACATCATCCCCATGTTTCATCTGAAAATTGAACCTCATGAATGAGGTATATGTAACTCTAAAGACGTTAAAAAAGAACCTTCAAATCATTAATGCCAACTAAATACCTACAATGCAGACCCACATTAGTGCTACTTTTATGGTTCCTTGTGATAAATATATTGCTAATGTCAATGAAGTACTTACAATGCAGACCCACATTAGTGCTACTTTTAGGGTTCTCCATGCTAAATCTATTGCTAATGTCAATGAAGTACTTACAATGCAGACCCACATTAGTGCTACTTTTAGGGTTCTCCATGCTAAATCTATTGCTAATGTCAATGAAGTACTTACAATGCACACACACACACACACACACACACACACACACACACACACAAGAACACAATTAAATTCCAATAATGCAGACCTGCACTTGAGCTACTTTCATGACTGGCAATGGTACACAGTAAATCTATTGTTGATGTCAATAAAGTATGTAGAATGCAAACTGACACTACAGCAAATTTCTCAGGGTTCCCCATGATAACTTACATTGTTGATGCCAATGATGTAATTACAATGCAGACCCACACTAGAGCTACTTTCATGGTTCCCATGGTAAATCAATCATTGATGCCAATGAAGTACCTACAATGCAGACCAACCGTGGAGCATAATTAAACCCTACAATGCAGACCCACACTAAAGCAACTATCATGGTTCCCCCTGATAAAGCCATTGCTGGTGTCAATGAAGTAACTATAATGCAAACCCATACTAAAGCTCAATGAAGTACCCAACAATGCAGACCCACACTACAGCAAATTTCTTATGGTTCCCTATGGTAAATTACACCACTGATGCCAATGAAGCATCTACAATGCAGACCCCCAGTTTTAAAGCTACTTTCATGGTTCCACATAGTAAACTGATTCTTAATACTAATGTACCTACAATGCAGATCCACACTGGCACATAATTAAGTACCTACAATGCAGATCCACGCTGGCACATAATTAAGTACCTACAATGCAGATCCACAATGGCACATAATTAAGTACCTACAATGCAGATCCACATTGGCACACAATTAAGTACCTACAATGCAGATCCACACTGGCACATAATGAATGCAGTACCTACAAGATCCACATTGGCACATAATTAAGTACCTACAAATAATGCAGATCCACATTGGAGCACAATGAAGTCCCTACAATGCAGATCCACATTTGCACATAATTAAGTACCTACAATGCAGATCCACATTGGCACATAATTAAGTACCTACAATGCAGACCCACACTGGCACATAGTGAAGTACCTACAATGCAGACCCACACTGGCACATAGTGAAGTACCTACAATGCAGATCCACACTGGCACATAGTGAAGTATCTCCAAGACCCACACTGGCACATAATTAAGTACCTACTATGCAGATCCCCATTGGCACATAATTAAGTACATACATAGCAGATCCTCACTGGCACATTATAATTAAGTACCTACAATGCAGACCCACACTGGCACATAAGTACCTAAAAATAAATGAATGCAGATCCACACTGGAGCACAATGAAGTCCCTACACTGCAAATCCACAGTGGAGCACAATGAAATCCCTACAATGTAGATCCACATTGTACCACAATGAAGTCCCTACAATGCAGATCCATATTGGAGCACAATGAAGTCCCTACAATGCAGATCTACATTGTAGCAGAATGAAGTCCCTACAATGCAGATCCACACTGGAGCACAATGAAGTCCCTACACTGCAAATCCACAGTGGAGCACAATGAAATCCCTACAATGTAGATCCACATTGTACCACAATGAAGTCCCTACAATGCAGATCCATATTGGAGCACAATTAAGTCCCTACAATGCAGATCTACATTGTAGTAGAATGAAGTCCCTACAATGCAGATCCACATTGGAGCACAATGAAGTCCCTACAATGCAGATCCACACTGTAGCACAATAAAGTCCTTACAATGCAGATCCACAATGGAGAACAATGAAGTCCCTACAATGCACTAAGCACTAATTCCATAGTTCCCCATAGTAAATCCCCATGCTTGTGTTGCATATTCTCAAACCACCAACACCATATTCCATTATGTATCCTCCTGCTGTGAGTGACTGTATAAGTTTGCAAAAAGAAAAATTTGATTGTGACTGTCTTGGAAATTTTTGTATTTATGACCTCTGAACCCCAAACAGGAACCTAGTATAATGCTGTCACAGAATGACTTTTAAGTGCATGGGCAAACATGCACCATGTTTGGTGAGTTTCTGCTCTGTGTTTATTAGAAGGAAACAAAATTATGGACAGATGATAACAGATGAATGTATGGGAAGTAGAATTATGGACAGATGATAACCAATGAATGGATGGGAAGTAGAATTATGGACAGATGATAACCAATGAATGGATGGGAAGTAGAATTATGGACAGATGAAAACAGATGAATGTATGAGAAGTAGAATTATGGACAGATGATAATCAATGAATGTATGGGAAGGAGAATTATGGACACATGATAGATGAATGTATGGGAAGTAGAATTATGGACAGATTATAACAGATGAATGTATGGGAAGTAGAATTATGGACAGATGATAACCAATGAATGGATGGATCATAGAATTGTTGGCAGATTATAACGGATGAATGTATGGGCAGACAAACTGACAGGCAGAAGGTATCATATTATTCTGCCACTTAAGAATGGGGCTAAAGATGGCTGAGACCTTTATATGCCAATAAGGTAATCTGACGGCACAGAAAGTGTCAATTATTTGTGAAATATGCACCGACTCTTCACCGTAATTAATGCCAACTGTTCATTTTTTTTTCTTTAGCCTTGAACTGGCACATGTATTTTAAAAGTAATTATTTTGTTTCTGTAAATTAATTTCACAAAATTAACTCAAGTCTCCAAGTAATACAATTTTTGAGATACATGTATCTCCATCAAATGTGTATATTTGGTAACTTTTTTTATATGAGGACAGGCTATCATAATGCCTTCAATAAAATTTATTTGAATTATATTAGAAATGTGTTTATGGAGAATGGATTTCCACAATGGTGCCTGTAAAATGAATACAGCACAAAACTTATACCACAGTACCTGATGATTGACGAATGTATGGATAAATGGACAGAAGTAACAATATGTGAGGCAGACACTGAGGAATAAATACAAATACATGTACAATAAAATCAGTTCTCATCAGTAAGAATATCTTTCTGCAAGGGTCACATGAAACATTCTATTGTCTAATGCCTCTATCTTTGAGTCAATTCATTTGTAATTTCATGGTTTAATTAGTTACCATATCTACCCATTTATAATGTATACTGAACTACAACTAGTGTAGAACCAGATAACTATACATCATGTGATGTACTGGTAGATTAGGTTTACACTATTCCTGGCAAATCAGATCTGCATTGTTCATTGCAGATCGGGGTCTACACAGTTTGTGACGGTTCAGAGTTGACACATTTCACGGCAAATAAGGGCCTGCACTGTGCATTGCAGATCAGGCTCTATACATTCAATGGGAAATAAGGCCCTACACTTTCTCATGGAAAGCCAGGCTCAAAATTTGTTCATAGCAAATCAGGCTCTATACTGTCTAGGGCAAATCAAGTTCTATATAGTGTTTGTGGCAAATCAGGCTCTACACAGTCATGGTAAATCAGGCTCTACACAATTCAGCCTTTACACAGTCATGGCAAATCAGGCTCTACACAAATCAGCCTTTACACAGTCATGGCAAATCAGGCTCTACACAAATCAGGCTCTACACAAATCAGGCTCTACACAGTCATGGCAAAGCAGGCTATACACTGTTCATGGCAAAACAGGCTCTATATTGTACATTCTACATAGAACTTTAAGGTAGTCTTTTTTTATAAAAAAAATCAATATTTACAAATTAGCTTAAAAGGGACTGATAATTAGATAATAATGTCATCAATATGATATCGCTTTTTAGATACATGTACTATTGTAGCACTATGAACTTGGGGACTGAATTTTTGCAAACTGACATTAATGTTCCTTTCTGTCAATTACTAATAAAGAAAAATAAATTGTACTTAATTTACAATTCTAATAATCACAATAATAGGCACATGTAAGAAAATGATTAAGTACTTTTAAGAAAGCTTCAGTGATTTATGACCAGTGTCATAACTGTGTCAGGCTGAAAACTCTCCTCTCACCAATATATCATTTCATTGTAATTTACAAAGAAAAAAGTGATATTCAACCAGTGAGCAAATTTGATTAAAACCTTTGTTACCCTTACCTGGGGACATATATTCAACCAAGTGAAGTGCAAGAAAATGTATAACAACCTATAATTTGTAAGAAATTTAGTATTGCTTGGACCCTTACATATGTAAAAAATATAATTTGTATTAAAACATTCAATACTCAACATTTTTGCAAGCATGTTTTTGTGAACTGGATTGACCCTGATCAGCAGGCATATACCTGCAAGATCAGATCTGGATCTGTGACATTTGAAGCTCAATGTATTATTATATATGGGTAACTACTGTGGCAAAGGTAACAAGCAAAATGCCAGCCCAATATATTTCATGTGGCTTTGTAGGTACTTAAACAACACTCAAGGCAATAATTTCTTCCTCAACAGTGATGAATGTAGTTAACACCACCCACCTTCTATATAAATTATTATATTTCTTTATACATACTGCAAAAGTATTGCAAGTAATAACACCTCAATCAATGGCAGTTTTGTGACTGTATACAAGGGGATGATGAAGATAGAAATAATTATAATGGAAGGGACTGGCAATTGAAGAGGATGAAAGGGAGCTGTAAGTCTATATAAATATGACAAAGAATGAGGCATATGAAAGGGGGCTATAAGTCTATATAAATATAACAAAGAAGGAGGATGGTCAAAGATGGCTATAAGTCTATATAATTATGACATGGGAGGAGGAGGAGGATAAGAGGGGGCTATAAGTCTATATAAATATGACATGGGAGGAGGAGGATAAGAGGGGGCTATAAGTCTATATAAATATGACATGGGAGGAGGAGGATAAGAGGGGGCTATAAGTCTATATAAATATGACATGGGAGGAGGAGGATAAGAGGGGGCTATAAGTCTATATAAATATGACATGGGAGGAGGAGGATAAGAGGGGGCTATAAGTCTATATAAATATGACATGGGAGGAGGAGGATAAGAGGGGGCTATAAGTCTATATAAATATGACAAGGGAAGAGGAGGATAAGAGGGGGCTATAAGTCTATAATATGACAAGGGAGGAGGAGGATAAGAGGGGGCTATAAGTCTATATAAATATGACATGAGGAGGATAAGAGGGAGCTGTAAGTCTATATTAATATGACAAGGGAGGAGGAGGGTCTAAGGGATTATAAGTCTATATAAATATGACAAGGGGGAGGAGGGTCTAAGGGATTATAAGTCTATATAAATATAGGGAGGAGGGTCTAAGAGGGCTCTAACCCTATATAAATATGACATGGGAGGAAACTTGCCAAGACGCTGTGTCATATTCCTGCCATGTTAAAGTATTTTATTCCAATAAATACAGAAAGTTATGCCAGCCATGACTTGAACTGTAAGATTCCTACAGCTAAGTACTGTCCTCGGCTAGTCTACCAAGTTTTAAAAAAAAAGTACATTAATTATTTACTCACCTTTCTGAACAACAGGCCTTCATCTTGCCCTTCATATATTTGTCAAACACTGATTTTTTCAGCATGAAGGCCAGGCCAGGAAAATCCTCAACTCGGTATACAAGGCTCTTGTTGCCAGAGGATGTCTCAAAACCTGCAATGCAATGACCACATCAAATATTCAATTTCCAGCCTATTTCTATATTGAACAGTCATTCTCCAGTATATTTCTACAGAGAATATTCATTCTCTAGTGTGTTTAAACACTGAATATTCATCAGTGTTTTGATTCTATAATAAATTACCAAATAAGTCTTTAGAAATCAATCCAAAATTTACCATTTGAAACTCACATGCTTATCATACTAAATTCATCCAGAAAAGTGTGTGTAGGTGTGAAAACCATCTAATTTAAATTAGTACTTTATTAAAATCAAGAAAAAATGTGAAATAGGTGTGGTCCATACAGTAATGTATATTTCTACTACTTTCATATGCATTTGCCTGTCTTAGAAGGGGATGCCATGATACTGTCTGTATGTACATCAGTCTGCAGGTACATTGCTATCTATCCTCCTAAGCTAGTGATCATTAATTTTTGTAGTTGTGTCCCACTTGGGAAAACTCTGCAATTGTGGGGATTCATTATACTAAAATTTCAATTACAATGACATTTTGTCAATATTTTCCAATCAAGCTTGACATTTGCAATTATTGCATTAAGATCCCTCATATATGTCATGAAGTTTGCCTTAAGAACCCTTCGTGACTGTATTTGTGTTTGGTAAAGGAGATAAATATGTTGATTATGTGATAAAAAGCATCAATGTTTATCATTGCAAACCACTGCATCTGCTGTTATTCTTTCAGTTGATATTTTTTTTCTCTAGAGAATTGCTATATTTGTAGAGTACTGTACAATCCAGTTAATCAGGAACCTTTTATTCCTAATGCTTTCATTTTGGATTACAGTGGTCCCCCTCATGAATGGCACCCCTGACCAGTGGCTACCCACTCTATAAGGCCAGAATCCATTTGGCACAAACGAGTTTGTGTTCAAAAGTACCCCTCATGAAGGAGCACTCCTCTAACGCGACCAGTTATCCAATGCATTGGTGCACAAATATATAATTTACCCCTCACAAATGGTCACATTTTGAGAGCCCTGAGTGGTCGAAAACGCTCTCCATTACAGATCACTGCCATCTCACCTCTGTCTGCGTGGGTTCAAGTCTCCGATTCAGCCAATGTGGTTATGTGAGAAAGCTTGCCAGTAGCTTCTCATGGGTCGATGGTTCTTTCCGGGGATTTTCCGTGTTCTTCCTCCCCCATTAATACTGGCCACCATGTATAGTCTATCTTGTGCTGAAAAATGGCGTTAAACCCTACAACAAAAACGCTCACATTTTATTATGAATGTGTCCAGAACCGATATATTATTACAGCAAGTTAAGTACTCTGATTATCATTCATGATGTCCGATTCTGGGTGTCAGGTTTTCGTGGCTAAGGTACATGTACCACTAAGGTTATTATTGTATTAATTAATGTTGACATTTGCAGAAAGTAGGGTCAGCAGTGTTTTGATAGATCTTTGGTCTTAACACAGCTTTTTTTTTTTTTTTGAGGATTACGATCGTGTGTAATAGTCAAAATCATATCACTGAGAGATAGAAATGGGCTCAGCAATATTTTGATAGAGCTTTGGGCTTCACACAGTGGAAAGTCGTAAACTGACGATTACAACTGAAGTAATTGTCAACATCATAACATGGTTGGATTGGCTAAAAATAGATGTTGTGGATTAATACAAACACCCACCCTTGCCCCCCAAAAATTCAATTGCAATACTGTACAACTAGCAGAATAGGAATAGATCATTACATAACTTTAACATGTCATCACGTACATGAAGAAATAATACTTAAGAAGAAAAGTTAAAAGTTGTTTGACTTGATGAAAAGGAAGAAAATTCACTTGCATAAACATTTTATATTGGGCAGACTCAAATAAACAAGATTGTAAAAGATGAGAATATTCTGTAGCAGTGGAGTAAATGGAAAGAAAATTATTTTAAATCTGAAACAATATACGTACCAAGATTTAAATAACCTTTTTCAATGGTTTTGTAATGCGCATGACAATACCCCACTCACATTTCGTGCCTGAGAATAAGAACTATTAATTTATGTCATCTTAAAATAACTGTTTATAAGACATGAAGAACATTTTAATAATTATTGCTACTTTTAAATGAACATTTTATAAAAACTGCTTTAAGTTATATATAGCTTTCCTACTATATCCACTTATACATATGTCACAAATATAGCCCCCTCCCCCCTTGCTGGAAAGGCCACCTGTATTATAAGACCACTTTCCTGGTGAAGAATGGTTGGCCGTATAAGAGGGGAACCACTGTAATAAGGAATCCATAATAAAGAATCATTTTGGCAATCGTGAAGATAATAGAATCCATTATGTGCATTGATGGGGGCTAGTGAAACCCATGGGTTGGAATTTGTGTGCATCAATGAGGCCCTGCCTATTTCAAATTTTGACCCAGAGGGTGAGATTTCTTTATTTCACAACAGTTATTATGTTTTTTTAAATTTATTTCTCACAGGAAAAGTGTTGAATAGAGAAGGATGGTATATCAATGGCATAGATATAACTTTAGAAATACTGAGTATTAATTTTTAAAATGTATATTAGTGAATGCAAAGTAAGTTTAGTTAACAATTTCTAGCAAACAAAAAATTACTGCTTTCAGTCTGCAAAATGTGTCTTTCTAATATAACAGAAGCAAGAAACACTGTTCATGTTCATGGCAGTGAACAGTGATTCCTCTCATGTGGGTTAAGAGTATCCTACATGCCTTTCTCACATGCTAGATAAATTGAACGACACACAAATATGTATGAGAGAAAATCTGTTCCCAATAACACTACTAGAATTTGTGCATCTGCATCATTTTTAGTAACCATCACCTCACAGTAACATGTGCTCCTGATTTTGTCTTTTTTCAGCATGCTGTGTGCCTAATTTGTCTTATTTAATTATGCAGTGTGCCTGATTTATATTATTTCAGTATGCAGTGTGCCTGATTTATCTTATTTCAGTATGTTGTGTGCCTGATTTGATAGGTCTTATTTCAGTATGCTGTGTGTCTAATTTGTATTATTTAAACTGATATTATGTGATTTTTTTTCTTTCTATTTCTATAGATCAAGTGTGTCAAATCTACAGACATATGCATCCAAGTCCTTCACACTGTGCAGTCTGTGGCTATGTAGACAGTCATTTTGAAAATATGCATCTTAATTAATAATGATTCCATTTGTCTGTATTGCTCTCTGATGATGTTTTATGATACATTTCACAATATCTATCTTATCTAACAATATTATTACAACAAAATATAATACTAATGCTATTAGTGTAATGTAATAATTGTGTTGGTCTTTCAGATTTAATTATTAAACTGTTTTTGCTCATGCAATTTACAGTCTTAAGCATTCTATCTGTTTCAGCCCCCAGCCAAAAATGTTTGGACATCTCTACTATAGACTGTCTTTTTAACACACAACATTCATACAGATATGTGGAATATAGAATATATGTTACTATAAAATCAAGAAGTAATTTATATTTAAAATCAGAAATGATTAATATTTTTAAAATTTTTTGTTTAGGTATAAAAAAGAACTGACACACTGGCATTTACAATTCTTTGATATTTTGTGTCTTAGATTTATTTAAAAATGTAGCTATAACTTATGATGTCTCCGAGGGCTTAATTATTGCATTATTAGGAATAACAAGATAACTGATGGAAGAACTGCATTTTCTGTTGATAACATTACGAGTCAATAATTTCAATTAAATCAAACGTTTAATTTGTTGCAGAAGCATAATGATTATAAACGGATAACTCCTATTTCATAGTAGGTTTTACATGTATAACATCAATAAAAGTAATAAAAACACTTTTAACATTGAGTAATTGACAGAAAATAATCTGATGCAGATTTTTTTTTAAAATTAAACATTTATCTCTGCTCATTGTGATTTTAGCTTTCAGACAAGCAATTTAATGACATTTTATACAAGGATCTAAAAGTGCTTTTAAAAATAAAATATTGTTTTAACACAAAAGACTATCCCTTTGCAGTTAAATTAAAGTCATTTATAAATATATTAACAAGAATGATTCATTTTCAAAGTAAAATTATCAGTAGACAAATATGAAATCAATTCAACAACTCTAAAATTACACATATAACACATATAACATGCTTGTATTATTCACAAAGATAGTTTTTGTTTGGCTTTTCTTTTAGTAAATTAATAGACAATGTGAAACCCCTCAGTATCTAAAATTATTCATGCATATAGTATACAACAATGAATTTAAAAGAACTTTAAATCAGTACTTTTAAAATGTAACTTAAAATTATTCACGCATATAGCATACAACAATGAATTTTAAAAAAATTTAAATCTATACTTTAAAAAGGTAACTTAAAATTATTCACGCATATAGCATACAACAATGAATTTAAAAGAACTTTAAATCAGTACTTTTAAAATGTAACTTAAAATTATTCACGCATATAGCATACAACAATGAATTTTAAAAAAATTTAAATCTATACTTTAAAAAGGTAACTTAAAATTATTCACGCATATAGCATACAACAATGAATTTAAAAGAACTTTAAATCAGTACTTTTAAAATGTAACTTAAAATTATTCATGCATATAGCATACAACAATGAATTTTAAAAAACTTTAAATCTATACTTTAAAAAGGTAACTTAAAATTATTCACTCATATAGCATACAACAATGAATTTAAAAGAACTTTAAATCTATACTTTTAAAATGTAACTTAAAATTATTCATGCATATAGCATACAACAATGAATTTATAAAAAACTTTAAATCTATACTTTAAAAATGTAACTTATATTTACTCATACCTATATAGCAAACAATATGAAGTAAATATATATATATATAAAACATTGCTGCTGCTTGAGTGCTTAGATCCAATTTTACCTTCATTATTTGATATTATTAAAACCTCTCTATCATCCGGGGAATTCCCATAATTTTTCAAAACTGCCATTGTAAAGCCTCTCCAGAAGAAACCAACACTCAACCATAATGATTTAAAAGAACTACTGCTTAGTTTCTAATCTCCCATTCATATAAAATTATCTAAGAAAAACTTGTTCTTTACCCAACTTATATCTCATCTAATATCAAACAGTCTTTTTAGCAATGTACAGTCTGCATATTGCCCTTGCCATAGTACTGAAACTACTCTTCTGAAAGTATTTAATGACATTCACTCTGATTTGGATAGTGGAAAGATTACAGTCCTCACCCTCCCTGATTTGTCTGCAGCATTTGATACAACAGACCATGATATATTACTTCACCATCTCCAGCATGTATTTGGCATTCACAATACAGCCTTACTGTGGTTATAGTATTACTTAGTCAACAGGACACAAATGGTATATACTCCACCCCAATTGATATATGTTGTGGTGTTTGACAGGGTTATGCTCTTGGACCTGTTCTTTTCATTCTATACACTCAGCCGCTTTCAAGTGTCATAGATAATCATCTAGTGTCTCATTAATTGTATGGTGATGACACCCAAATATACAAATCCAACCACCCAACTTAAGTTGATGCTACCATCCAAGGAGTCGAGAAGTGCATTTCTGATGAGAAATCATGGATGATACATACATTCCAACCCCTAATGAGGAAAAAGCATAATCCAAGTGGTCAAAAAGTGGAAACCAGGCAGAAAAAGTGTAATCCACATATAACATGATAAAATTTCAATAAACAATGATTTATTTGCCCCTCTTGTTTTTTAACATCTTTTACTGCTTCAAGTTTTCATATGTAGCACTTTTAGGTTTACACACACACATCAACTAGAATCCATAGTATGACTTTTAGTGCCAAATATTAAAATTCTTTCCACATGGCCTGTAACAGACATCATGTGATGCTGCCCTCATGTCTTCATATTTGGAGGATTATTATTTTTTGTTTCGTTCATTTCTTGTCTTTTTCTAATCCATCTTTGAAATTATTTGCAAGGAGATATTTTTGTTCTCATATACACATCGACTAAAATAAAATATACTTTTTAGCACCAAATACCTTTAGATTAGTTCTGCACTAACTATGAATTAGAACAAAGAATTTGCATGTAAAGATTAAAATTAGAAAACCAGTCTGTTCTCTCCTCACTAAGCCATACAGCTACTATAAATAGAATATAAGATCAAAAGTTTGAAAGTAGAACCAGGATGTTTCCTGGTAATAGGATAGTTGCTATAAATAGAACATGATACTGCTAGAAAAGTGCATGCAAGTCCATGGACAAAGTGTGCTCTTATATTGACACGTAGAAGCCGTCTTTTCTATAAAAAAAATACAGAGTGTGGGATTAATGGAATATTAATAAAAATGAGAAAACAAATAATTGATTTTTGGGGGGAAGGTGGATATACCAGAAAAAGCATAATCCATACACATTTACGCATAAGGTGTAATTTAGTGAAAAAGCATAATGATTAAACCAAAAGCATAACGCTTGACATGTATAATGCATGTAACAAGCTGCAGACAAATGATGGCAAAACTGAGGCCATTCTGATCACAACATAAAGACTTTCTCATTCACATCCTCCATCTCAAACAATAATTATCAGCAACACCAACTTTAAATTCACACAGTCAGCACCAAACCTAGGTTTTACTCTGGACAGTACTCTCATGTTGCATCAACATGTCATGATTTTATGCAAGGCTGCATATCATGAGCTGAGACACATCAGCTCCATTCACAATATCTTTCAGATAATGCCTCTAAAGCACTTTTGTGTTCATTAGTACTTTCAAGACTGGACTACTGTAACTCAATTCTGTCTGGTTCATCTCAATATCTACTCCAGAAACTTCAAAACACAACTGCTTGGATCATCCTTAGAGTGCCATGATCAGAGCACACCTCCCCATTGATCTGTACCCTATCCATTGGATCCAGAATCAAACAAAATTTGTTCTCTGTGCTACATTTCACTAACAGACTCCAGTCCAAAATACCTATCTGGCCTCACCCATGTGTATACACCAGCAAGATACTTACGACTCTCTTCTGACAATCATATACTCATTATTCAAACTATGAAAATGAAGTCATATGGACAACATTCTTTGCATACCAGGGCCCAACAATGTAGAATGAATTGGCCATTGAAATTACATACAAAGACACAGTGATCCCTTTCAAAAGTGCTCTTAAAATTCACCTTTTTCTACTGCAAAAACAAACTTACAGACCTAATAATGTTTCCTACCTTAAATATTTTCAGCATATTTTATGTGTTCTAATTTCATGGTGTTTTGTTTTTTTGGTAGTCATATCATTATAAATTCAAGATTATTCACTATACAAAGTCATTATTATTATTATTATTATTTATTATTATTATTTATTATTATTATTATTATGTTTAGGTGGTTAACTTTAGGAATTGAATGGTTTATGTTTGAGACTTGCTTCTGAAAGGAAAAGTTCATAGGAATCAAACAGTTTTCTGTTTTAGACTTGCTTCTGAAAGCAGAAGAGCACAGGCACTGAATGGCTTGGTTCTGAGACTTACTATAAATCAAAAGGCCATGGAGTTTGTATCGCTTGTTTCTGAGACTTACTATAAATCAAAAGGTCATGTAAATTGTATGGCTTGTTTCTGAGACTTACTATGAAAGCAAAAGGTCATGGGAATTGAATGGCTTGTTTCTGAGACTTACTATGAAAGTAAAAGATGATGTGAATTGTATGGCTTGTTTCTGAGACTTACTACGACAGCATAAAGTCATGGGAATTGTATGGCTTGTTTCTGAGACTTACTATAAAATTAAAAGGTCATGGACATTGTATGGCTTGTTTCTGAGACTTACTATGAGAGCAAAAGGTTATGGGAATTGTATAGCTTGTTTCTTTCTGAGACTTATTATGAAAGCAAAAGGTCATGGGAATTGTATAGCTTGTTTCTGAAACTTACTATGAAAGCAAAAGGTCATGGGAATTGTATAGCTTGTTTCTGAGACTTACTATGAAAGCAAAATGTCATGGGAATTTTATGGCTTGTTTCTGAAACTTACTATGAAAGCAAAATGTCATGGGAATTGTATAGCTTGTTTCTTAGATTTACTATGAAAGCAAGAATTGTAAAGCTTGTTTCTGAGACTTACTTTAAAAGCAAACGGTCATGGGAATTGTATAGCTTGTTTCTTAGATTTACTATGAAAGCAGAGGGTCATGGGAATTAGCTTGTTTCTGAGACTTACTATGAAAGCAAACAGGCATGGGAATTGCATGGCTTATTTTTTAGACTTACTATGAAAGCAAACTGTCATGGGAATTGAATGGCTTGATTCTGAGACTTACTATGAAAGCAAATGGTCATGGGAATTGAATGGCTTGTTTCTGAGACTTACTATAAATCAAAAGGTCATAGGAATTGTATGGCTTGCTTCTGAGACCTACTATGAAAGCAAAGGTCATGGGAATTGTATGGCTAGTTTCTGAGACCTACTATGAAAGCAAAAGTCATGGGAATTGTATGGCTAGTGTCTGAGACCCTGCTATGAAAGCAAAAGGTCACTGGAATTGGATGGCTAGTTTCTGAGACTTACTATGAAAGCTAAAGGTCATGGGAATTGCAAGGCTTATTTTTGAGACCAACTCTGAAAAGCAAACGGTCATAAGAATTTAACAGCTTATATGTCAGACTTACTTCTGGAAGGAAAATGTCTTAATAATTGAATGGCATATTTTCATGATAGGTATATATTGGGGTCAGCTTAGCACTTTCATTTTTTGAGTATGTTCTAGGTAATCAATAAGAAACTATGAGATTAAATAACACAACAAAAAGCTAAGGTAGTGACACAAGATGAAAAGAACTTACCATTATAATTGAAAGCTGAGATGGCAAACAAAGACTCATCCCTGTCAAAGATGGGGGCACACTGTGCCATGAAATAGAGGAAATCTGAGGCAAGAAGAAGTTCCTCTTCCAATACTATCACGTGTGCCTGTCAATTCATTAATATATAATGCTATATAAATACTCACTGAATATTTTAACAGATTTGTATTCTTAATTGAAAACTCCATATGAAATAAACCAACTTTTATGTATTTGCTTACCCTCCCATTTGATGTACCCCCCTTACTGATTTTTTAAAAAAAAGCATCAAGGATATAAAAAATGCATAAACGTTGTTTCATTCATGAATTTATAAGTCTGATTGTCACCAGAGGGTCCAAAACAGTATTCCAATGGATGCAACTCATCAAGGATAGTGAACTATATCACTTCTGCTGTCTGACTAAAAAGATTTGACCACACAGCTATCTCACCCATGCTATTACAATGCCAAACAGTTGACAGTGTTAAGGACCCACAGTGTTAGGGACCCTTGACAGACAATCTGGTTAACATTGATAAAGTGTTCATTTTTTATGTCCTTGATGATTTTCATTTGAAAAATTGGTACAAGGTATAAACAAACAGGAGGGTCAGTGAATAATTTAGATTCTAGTCATCACTTGACATCAAAATGCAATATTTTGTTTAATAATTCACTCAGATATTTTTGAAAGTGTGACTTTCATTACAATGGAATGCCTTCGACAATATATTCCTGCTCATATCGTGTATTGTGCTGGTTATGCTCATACCTTGTGCTATGTTGATTATGCTCATACCTTGTGCTATATTGATTATGCTCATACCTTGTGGTATGCTGATTATGCTCATACCTTGTGGTATGTTGATTATGCTCATACCTTGCGGTATGTTGATTATGCTCATACCTTGTGGTATGTTGATTATGCTCATACCTTGTGGTATGTTGATTATGCTCATACCTTGTGGTATGCTGATTATGCTCATACCTTGTGGTATGTTGATTATGCTCATACCTTGTGGTATGTTGATTATGCTCATACCTTGTGGTATGCTGATTATGCTCATACCTTGTGCTATATTGATTATGCTCATACCTTGTGCTATGTTGATTATGCTCATACCTTGTGCTATATTGATTATGCTCATACCTTGTGGTATGCTGATTATGCTCATACCTTGTGGTATGTTGATTATGCTCATACCTTGTGGTATGTTGATTATGCTCATACCTTGTGGTATGCTGATTATGCTCATAATTGGTGTTATGTTGATTATGCTCCAAACATGACATTATTGTGCTCATACACCGTGATTATTCATATACCTTCTGTCATTAGGCTCGAACATTGTGTTATATTGTGCTCACACCTTGTCTGAAGTTTTTATACTCATAATTTGTGTGCTATTATTTGTGTAATAGGAAAAAAATGAGAGAAGTATACAAAACCTCATAATAATAAACCAAGTTAATTATGATTTTGTCTGAATGTAGGTTGTATCTGGAAATGATTATGAAATATTTCTTCTATAATAATGACTATTCTCACTATTTCAGATGGTTTCAGAAACAACAATCTTCAATTTGATGACAAGAATTATTTTATAAAAAGGTCTTTTCTTGTCAGCTCATGTACATGGGAATATAACCCATGCTTTAGATGTTCATTTGCTACATCAATACATAGTCTTATTGTTTGTACAGCTAATGGAACTACAATAAACTGTGCAGCTAATGGAAGTACAACTTGTACAGCTAATGAACTACAATAACTTCTACAGCTAACTGAATTACAATATGTACAGCTAATAGAACTACAACAACCTCTACAGCAAAGAAACTACAACAATCTGTACAGCTAATGGAACTACAACAATCTGTACAACTAATGGAATTACAACATGTACAGGTAATGGAACTACTAAGAAAATGATCTCATAAAATTTAAGCTCAAAAGTATTCTACAGGCCTGTAAAGAATGCTACAATGTGTATGACAAGATTTCCGAAACTTTATTCCAAATGTTCACATTTAATACAAAGTATCAAACATATTTACAACGTCATAATATCACCACTTCTGTCAATACTGATAAAGTAAATGTGTTTATATCAAGCTAAATGCTAATAAAGTGTCTGTGTTAAATCCAGCCAAATGCTAATAAAGTGTCTGTACTTATAACAAGCTAAATGCTAATAAACTGACTGTACTTTTAACCAGCTAAATGTTAATAGTGACTGTACTTATATCCAGCTAAATGCTAATAAACTGACTGTACTTATATCCAGCTAAATGTTAATAGTGACTGTACTTATATCAAGCTAAATGCTAATAAACTGACTGTACTTATATCCAGCTAAATGTTAATAGTGACTGTACTTATATCCAGCTAAATGTTAATAGTGACTGTACTTATATCAAGCTAAATGCTAATAAACTGACTGTACTTATATCCAGCTAAATGTTAATAGTGACTGTACTTATATCCAGCTAAATGTTAATAGTGACTGTACTTATATCCAGCTAAATGCTAATAAAGTGACTGTCCTTATGTCCAGCTAAATGCTAATAATGTGACTGTACTTATCTCCAGAAAAGTGCTAACTGCTAATAAAGTGAATATGCATTTATCCAGAAAATTGCTAACTGCTAATAAAGTGGATGTGCTTATATCCAGATAATTGCTAACTGCTAATAAAGTGACTGTACTTATATCCATCTAACTGTTAATAAAGTGACTGTACTTATATCCAGCTAATTGTTAATAAAGTGACTGTACTTATATCCCAATAACTGATATATAAATGACTGTGCTTAAAGCCAGATAACTGTTAACTGCTAATATAGTGTCTGTTCTTACATCCAGCTTATGGCTAATAAAGTGTCTGTTCTTATATCCAGCTAACTGCTAATAAAGTGTCTGTTCTTCTATCCAGCTAACTGCTAATAAAGTGTCTGTTCTTATATCCAGATAACTGCTGATTAAGTGACTGTGCTTATATCCAGCTAACTGCTAAAGTAGGCAAAACAAACTCTATAACAACTTAGTATTTAAAGACTTTTTAAAGTTTTTAAAATGGATTCTTTATTGAAGATTTATTTGTAAGCTATCCTTAAACCTGTGTGGGTTTTGCATCAAATGTATACATGTACATAACAACTGCTACTTACAGCTAATGGATAAAGTGTCCAAACTGCTTCTAACGCTTTGTTCATTTGCTCTGAAAATTTAAGTGGTTAAATACATTTAATATCCTGTCCGTTATTACTACTATACAAACTGTCTGACTCGAAAAGATGTCCAAATGATATAAAATAAACAAATTTGTTGTTTATAAATAACAACAGAAAGATCAAACACTAAAAGACTGGGTTAACATAATGAGTTACAGGCAAGATCTACAGAAAGATCAAAAACCAAAAGACTGGGTTAACATAATGAGTTACAGGCAAGAGTTACAGAAAGATCAAACACTAAAGGACTGGGTTAACATAATGAGTTACAGGCAAGAGTTACAGAAAGATCAAACACTAAAAGACTGGGTTAACATAATGAGTTACAGGCAAGAGTTACAGAAAGATCAAACACTAAAAGACTGGGTTAACATAATGAGTTACAGGCAAGATCTACAAAAAGATCAAAAACCAAAAGACTGGGTTAACATAATGAGTTACAGGCAAGAGTTACAGAAAGATCAAACACTAAAAGACTGGGTTAACATAATGAGTTACAGGCAAGATCTACAAAAAGATCAAAAACCAAAAGACTGGGTTAACATAATGAGTTACAGGCAAGAGTTACAGAAAGATCAAACACTAAAAGACTGGGTTAACATAATGAGTTACAGGCAAGATCTACAGAAAGATCAAAAACTAAAAGACTGGGTTAACATAATGAGTTACAGGCAAGATCTACAGAAAGATCAAACACTAAAAGACTGGGTTAACATAATGAGTTACAGGCAAGAGTTACAGAAAGATCAAACACTAAAAGACTGGGTTAACATAATGAGTTACAGGCAAGATCTACAAAAAGATCAAACACTAAAAGACTGGGTTAACATAATGAGTTACAGGCAAGAGTTACAGAAAGATCAAACACCAAAAGACTGGGTTAACATAATGAGTTACAGGCAAGATCTACAGAAAGATCAAAAACTAAAAGACTGGGTTAACATAATGAGTTACAGGCAAGATCTACAAAAAGATCAAACACCAAAAGACTGGGTTAACATAATGAGTTACAGGCAAGATCTACAAAAAGATCAAAAACTAAAAGACTGGGTTAACATAATGAGTTACAGGCAAGATCTACAGAAAGATCAAAAACCAAAAGAATGGGTTAACATAATGAGTTACAGGCAAGATCTACAGAAAGATCAAACAACAAAAGACTGGGTTAACATAATGAGTTACAGGCAAGATCTACAGAAAGATCAAAAACTAAAAGACTGGGTTAACATAATGAGTTACAGGCAAGATCTACAGAAAGATCAAAAACTAAAAGACTGGGTTAACATAATGAGTTACAGGCAAGATCTACACAAAGATCAAAAACTAAAAGACTGGGTTAACATAATGAGTTACAGGCAAGATCTACAGAAAGATTAAAAACTAAATGACTGGGTTAACATAATGAGTTACAGGCAAGATCTACAGAAAGATCAAAGCAGGATTAGTATTATATTGAGAAATTAACTAGGAACAGGAAGATCTGTTGATTATTTGAATATTATGCTATTTTGGATAGTATATTTTCTTTTTTACAAATATGAAAGAATAAGCTTATACAATCAAATTCAACAGAATACATTTTCATTAGACAATAAAAGCCTTCATACAATTTTCCACAATGCTCTATCATGAATATTTAGAAATATGAAACATAGAACTTAACTCAATCCAACTGATGAAGGCATCAATAGTTAACCCTAGTTTAGACTTACAAGTCAAAAGCAAAGGGACAGAAATCATTTTAGCCTAAATACGGTCCAGAAATCCCTTGGTCAGCGTTAAAAGTTGTAAATACAATTTAAGATTCATACAATAAATGAAACATAAATAATTTCCAAGAATTGTAGTTACATCCACATTCAAAGTGACTGATATCGAAAACTGTAAACTACATGAAAAGAAATATTTTAAGAAAAAGGCACATGAACCGTATGACACCATCATAAATTCACATTATTTGAAATCTGATGTGAACAGAACATTTTTACACCAATCAATAGATTAATCAAGCATAGATCAGGATTTTAACATTCATTTCGTTTGGCAGAAACAAATTTTTATAAAACTAACAAAACTGATAG
Source organism: Unio pictorum (assembly GCA_030141615.1). Classification (NCBI taxonomy): domain Eukaryota; kingdom Metazoa; phylum Mollusca; class Bivalvia; order Unionida; family Unionidae; genus Unio; species Unio pictorum. The sequence goes on from JARLTB010000059.1 coordinate 12,853,074, forward strand.
AGAAATAATACCATCATATAAAAATGTATTATGTTCATATACATCTATCTTGGCTTAATATTAAAGTATTGTAGTATGATTTGCGGATGGAGAGACCGATATGAATGAAAGAAAATAACATGGCAGACATCTGTAAATTGTCTGGACTGGTTCGTGACTGTGTACATACTTTGTGTCATAAGTTGAATAATGAACCAGAAATAACCATGAATAAATGACTGGTACCTGAATATGTTATGCTGCTAGTAAGAGAATGGTTTCTTATACCAAAGAGACCTGCTAATTCTGCATGTTCTGGGAACTTATCATCAAATGCAACCTGTAATAAAGAAAAAGTTACTTCACTTCTAAAGAAGGAACTCATAAATTAAACTGAAAGATCCCATAAACACTAAATTATCAACTGCCATATCAAAAATACATTGAAAGACCTTTTTAGTTGTGGTGACCTTGACATTTAACCCCAAAATTGATAGTTGCCATTCTTGTCTCAAATACAAGCAACTTAAGAACTTATAATTAGTGATGGTTAGTGATTTTCTGTGGAAAAAGTTTTCTTTCCTGTAGTTCCTCTATTCTTGACCTTTGAAACCCCAAATCAATACATGTCTTTCTTATCTGAAAAACATGCCATCAAGAAAGTTTAGTAACAGCATGTTTTACAGAACTTATGTAGCTTTGACGAAATAATTTTTTATTTTCTCTGTCTCTGTGACTTTCACTTTTGACCCTTTGACTCCGAAATGACCTGGTATTTTACTTGTCTCAAATTCAAGCCATCTATAAAGTTTGATTAAAGCAGGTGACATAGTCTTTAAGATATTACACAAAACCATTTTTCTAACAGCCATTATGACATTGACATTCGACCTTTCATACCCCAAAACAAAATTTATCTATCATATCTTAAATGCAAATCATTTAAATAGTTTGGTCAAGGTGTCCAGTATACAAGTAAATTACTGTTATTGAAAGAAGGTTCCTCTTTAAAGTCCCTGTGACAATGATCTTTGAATTTTTTGCGCTAAAATAGTCTTCTTCCTTGCCCCAAAATGCAATTTACTTACAAAGTTGATAACAGTAGATGGTTAACAACTCTAGTCATTGACTGGAAATTAATGGGAACATACTTACATACATATGGATTAAGATTATAATATAACAAGCTCCTCTATGGAAAGCAAATAATCAATAAAAGTGCAAGACCCTTTTAAAAATATGTAGATGAATTCTGATTGTATTAATGTGCAATTTAGCCCATTTTTTTTATTCAATCACAAAAAGAAAGCAATTATCTGTGTGTAAAAAAAGAATGATATACATACTTATGTCGCTTGCAATAAGAATTATATTATTTAAGGATAATCATAAAATCAGTAACTTTCTTTTCACTCAGATTTAAATAAACTTGAAAAGATTAATGCCCTTCTAGTAAATAGTAAGTTTTAAAATACTTACCACAATAAATTTTGGGTCAACCCCTGGTTGCATTAGTGTTGTCTCTAATAATTTGACCAAAGCATTGTGGTTCATACCTGCAAGGGAAGTAATTAAATATTGCAATTGTTTCAGTCTTATTAGATCTATTAAAGAGATCAGAATGCCATGTCTGTTGATATATCCTACAGAGATCCGAATACCATGTCTGTTGATATTATCTAAAGAGATTGGAATGCCATGTCTGTTGACATTACCAAAAGACGTTACCAATAGAGATTTGAATGGTAAATCTGTTGACATTAACATTAGAGATTTGAATGCCATGTCTATTGACATAACCAATAGAGATCTGAATGGTAAATATGCTGACATTGCCATTAGAGATCCAAATGTCATGTCTGTTGATATTATCTAAAGAGTTGGGAATGCCATGTCTGTTGACATTACCAATAGTGATCTGAATGCCATGTATGTTGACATTATATATTGAGATTTGATTCACACCATATAAAATCAAAATGATCCGTATCCATGGAAAACCCAAACCAATTTAAATATCAAATAATGAACTAATTATAAACTCTGTATAATGCAAAAGGATGGTTAAGAATAAAATAGGGTGTGGTAAAGTAATGGGATACTATTCTTCAGCGAGGCATCAGTCAACACGGACTTACCTGGTATGATAAGGATGGGTGTACTGTAAACAATATTGTTCTTCAGTGAGGTATCAGTCAAGCCCACTGGCTTTATAAATGGATCATCCATGTGAGTAGCTACAACAGAAACATATCTCCATTAGCACAAACTATCTCTGATAACAAAAAAAACAAATACTTTCATATCTGGCATATAAAAGCAAACAATGGAGCAATTAACTTATAATATATATATATATATATATATATATATATATATATATAACAGTATTATTTTGTAACATAAAATTAAAGTCATTTAAAGCTAAATGTTACTGAAATGAACCTTTACACCAAATTATGCACAAGCTTAATAATGCGATCAATGATATAAATGACAGCCTTGCAGTTTAGTTCTTGCATCAGGAAAAGTAAAGCAAAATAAAGGCAGACACTATTTGTCAATTATAAAATACATCTATTTATGAACTGGACTGACCCAAATCTATTAACTTATATTGTGCTGGTGCAACAGGGTAAACTGTTTATTTTATTTATTATTCCAAGCAAAAATTATATACCCTAGTGTCTGTTAAAGCTATCACAAGTACAATATTTTAATTACTAGTGATATCCAATAAATTCATATATTAATAGGAAAAGAAAAGTCCTTAAGTTCTTGTTGTCATGTTCTTAATGAAATCTTACAGCACAGGATAGGCTATAAATGGTGACCAGTATAACTGGTTATAAAAAGAACCTGGGACGAACCATCGACCCATGGCAAGTTATTACTTTCACAATCCCAACAGAGCAGAGACGAGATGACAGTGACTGGCAAATGCACAATTTAGACCACTAAGCCAACCAGGGCTCCAACACCAAAAAATAATATTTAGTACGAAATCACCTTAAAAGTCTTAAAACTGATAAATAAAAACCATATATTTTAAAACAGTTTTTTTTATCTATGCTGAATATAACAAACCAATTTTGCTTTTTTATATGCATGTTGTGATAACATGAATTTTAGCCACCAGTATTTCATGGAATAAATGCAGTTGGGTCTGATGTCATTCATTACATATGTCACATGTATCTGACATATAAATTTTTGATAATGATCGTTAATATAAATATTCAATCTTGTATAAAAATCTGCAAAATATTTACCATAAAAAATTTCAAATAAGAAAAGAAAATTAGTTTTCTATTATGGGCTGTTCCACTTAAACATACATGATACCAAAGGAAGGCAGTTTCTTTTGAAAATATATGCTTGGGTACTTTGATTTCACATAATAAAATAAAGACAAAAATTCCAAATTGCATCTGTGGGTGAGGACCCTACATTAAAAATACATTACCTGTGTCCCAGGTGTATTTTACTGGAACAGCCCTATGCCGTTCTGGTCTGACTTTTCATTACATCAATATTTTTGTCACACACCAACATATAATTATCTGGACAATAATTTGTATTTCAACTTCACTGTATAGTTAACACAGGTTGATTATAATTTATTTCTCGAAAAGTAAATGCTATTTTCATTTGGATAAAAGATTCTGCTGTTAAATTATTTCTAATACATTTCACAATTCATTTCTGGTTGCTCTTTGTTACTCTTTTTAAGTCAATTTTTAAATTCTTTTGTCATTTTTAGTAAGAGTTGTATTTGTTCCTTAATACTGACCTATAAATAGTTGAACTCAGCCATAGTTTATATGGAAAACAATATGTGGGTAAATGAGCACTATACAAACAGTGCAACAACTAAATATTATAACATACTGAAATGTCTGGACATTTTAGAATGTAACATTAGTCAGTGCAAGACTGTCTGTACATGGCAGCCAGTATAACTGAAAAAAGAACCCGGGGTAAAATTATGTGATTTATTGATGTCACGCATCTTATGTGCAATGTAATTACATCCATATTTCATTACTCATAAATCTATTTTATTAATAATGCAAGTACCTAGCGGATTCTGCAAATTTAAATCTTCAGTGAAGTCAGTAGATTGAAATAAAAAAAGTATTGGGGTTTATGGTATACTTACAGTCACAAAAATCACTATAACCATCATATTTAGTGCAGAATGCCCTTTTAGCCTCATTCCTGGCAAATGGTGGGTCCGGAATGACTTTTAAGCCAGTCACTGAAATGTACATTTAAAAAGATAAGTTTTGTCTGACAGATGATCATAGTATTAATCAACTAAATTTTGTTTATGATAAGCAGTTTGTGTAAGATGATCAAACAGATTATCATACAAAATAAACAGAATGGATTAGATGCTGGCATGGTAGCATCTTAGTCAGAAATGCCAACAGATACTTCTGACTTATGACGAGTGGACACTCATTCATACAGATTTCAGAACCAATGATAAACTCTGGGGCTGCAGAGTTGCAAAAGCCACTGAAATCCTTCCGTACGCAAGCCCAAATCGATTTAATGTTGCAGAGTAATACTTCAAATAGTGAAGCCTCCCAAGAAAAAAAATCCCTCAGAACCCCATACAAATTTATTTTTTGGGGTTTAATAAGCTTCTGTTTTCTCGTGAGACATGCCTAGGTGTCTTCTCCCAGTGCTTACAAGTTTGGACAAAACACCAATAGCATTTCAGTCCTATCTGTCATAATTAGGATTTCATTGTCTCTGTATTTGTTTCTTAAGTTTTATTACGGTGTATGGCATAATGCTGTTTAAAAATATATTGCTGGCCACAGACTCTGATTATGTTATAGGACAGGGGTGGCAAACCCTTATAAGATCGTGTGCCAATATTTTCAATTTCAAAAATATAATTATTGCTGCATGCCAAAGAGGCCTACCAGTGACGTAGCTATTCTGGCGGGTGTGTGGGGCAAAGCCCCAGCCAAAACTAAATGTGCTGACTTTATGCCGAAACGTAGGGTGATTTTTGAATGGTATTACATATATAATGCCATAGTAAAATTGCCATAAATAAATATAATTATACTCTGCTGTTTTTCTTCAACCGGTACTACATACACCAGTAGCTGTTAAAAATGTTTTATTATGACAAAATAAAGCTTAAAATTATAATTACAGTATAAAGCATTTATTGTTATTTCGTGACTTAAGCCTAGCTTACGATATAGGAGTCATAGACAAGTCAATCAATGTGACCTTTGCTGCTGTGTAGTAGACGATAACAGTTTGATATCTGAAGTATATTTTGTTTTCTTCAAAGATACACAAGCTGCACTCAAATCATGTCAAGCAATTTTTGGTATTCGATTTTATGTAATTCATTGTTGAAAATAACGATTCACATGAGTAAGTAGATGAGAAAATTGACAAAATCACACTTGCTACTTTTATCAGAGAGTTGAAAGTTCAAGGCGACCTGCCTTGAACTTTCAACTCTCTGATAAAAGTAGCAAGTGTGATTTTGAGACTTTGAGAACCTCATTTTCGACTGATATCTGAGATTTTAATGATCCATTTAACCGTTCACGTTCAATTATTTCTAGTCGCACTCCCAAGTCAGCAAACTTTTGTTTCCAAATTGCACTGGACTGTAACTCAACAAGTTGCATTTCAAACTCGTGTAATTCCATCCAAGAAAACATGGCCAGATCTAGATTTTCAAAATCGATTGTATCTGGATAATTTATAAATTTTGCAGTGTCTTCGAATTTTGAGTTGCATCAATTATTTTGAAAAACAGCCTCATCTTAGAATCTTTGACAACAGTTTCTTGAATTTCTAGATCAGCATAAAATTGTTCAAGTTTCTTAAAATAGTGAAACTCTTTTTTTTCTAGATCACGTTTGTAAATCTTCAGCTTCTTTTCAAATGCTTTCATAATCTCAAATACCTCATCAACAGTTTTTCCGCACCCTTGCAACTTAGTATTAATTTCATTTAGATGTAATGAAAAATCTGTAAAGAACATTAGTATGCTGGGCCAGTCAACATCAGCTAATTCTGAGCATTTCTGTTTGTTATCATACATAAACATTCGAATTTCATCAAGGCATTCTATGAAACGTTCCAAAACCCGACCTCTACTAAACCAGAGTAAACTGATTGAACTTCATTTAACAGATGTGCAAATTTTCTGTTGTTTAAAGCGTGTACAGTAATGAAATTTACAGTTTTTGTGACACATTTCATAATGACTTCAAGTTCCTTTCAGCTGGATTTTGCACATAGGGCTTCCTGGTGAACAATGCAGTGAAGGGTTAACAGTGGGTGCCCAACATGTCTTGTAACTAATGTAACAAAACCTGTGTCTTTTCCAGTCATGCTTGGAGCACCATCAGTTGTTACAGAAACTATTTTGGTTATATCTACACCTGCATTTCTAAGTTCAGTCACATCAATTTCACATAAATCTGCACCAGTTGTTGTTGTCGATAAAGCTGATAATTTTATTGTTTCTTCATGCATTTTGTTATCTTTGTGATATCTAGCAATGATGGCCAACCTAGCGGATGATGTCACATCAGTACTTTCATCAAGGCAAATAAGTAGGTGTGACATGAATTAATATCTTTTTTTTACTTGTTCTTCAATATTAGAATTCAATTTAATAACTCTATCTTTGACTGTATTTCGACTAATTGGCAAATCCTTTATTGCCTGAATAATTTAGTTTTTATTCTGAAAGTCTTCTAACAAATAAGATACACATTCTAACCAAGATTCCTTTATATAATCACCATCACTGAAAGGCTTGCCATGCCTAGCTATAATTTTTGAAACTTCAAAACTCGCAGCCACTAAATTAGATGTACTGTTAACAAACTTGGCAAAAGAACTGGTTTGTAAGTTTAATTTTTTTATCTCACTCGATATATATGTTCTTTTTGTTCATCTTCGCTTTTGCCAAGAAGCCAGCTGTGATTGCTCTCATAATGACATTTAACTGAAGACGTTCGACAATTAACACTTTCAGAACACACGACACAAAAGGCCCTATTCCATTTGTTGATCATTCCATATCGTTGTGTCCACAACTCTTGGAAATCTCTGCCACTTCCTTCTTCGGCAAGCTTAGTCTTCTTTGGCTTTGAGAACGACATTTTAGGCTTATATTTTAAAGATTATTTGTAATAATTTTCAAAATCAACAACATGGCAGACGAGAGCTAGCGAGATCTCGTTCAAAATACGAACGTATCTTGTTTAAAATGTTTTATGCACTCGCACCCCCTAGTGAAAACAGTAAGTAAGTCAGTAAATTATATGTAAAAAATAAGATTGAATAGGATAGAGTAGGTCGATAGGACTTCTTCCATATCAGTTAAGCCTTTCTAAAATATGTTTACAGTAGCAATTATACTAAATTGAGATTTCAGTGATGAATAAGATGAAGATGAATAATTTATTTCATATCAGAATAATGACGTGCCACGCACAATCATCTCACGTGCCACTTTGGGCACATGTGCCATTGGTTCGCCACCCGTTATAGGATCTATAGGGTTCCTGTCGTATATAATTTATATTAAGTGTTCAGAGTGGAGGGCTTTTGGTTATTGTCAGTTAAAGTATAAGATGAGAAAAAAATGAACAAAATCACTGATTTGAGTGCCAGATAATCAAGAAATGGGTTCATAGGACACATATGCCTCACCAGTGTCTGAAACTGAAAACTGACTTGAATGAAAACTTTATGAAAGCAATCCAAACAGACATACAACCAAATAATAATAATAATAATAATGAGGACTTTCTATAGTGCCTAATCTTTAGAAGCTCTAAGCGCTTTACAACATCAATAATGATATGACTACACTACAGAAAAACAAATAACAAAAACCATGAAATTGGAAATCATAAAAACATGCTGAAAACATATAAGATACAAAGTTTGTCCCTGCAGTCGAAACAGGTGAGTCTTAAGAGCACTCTTAAAAGAGACCACCGTCTTTGTGTCTAATTTCAATGGGCAATTAGTCCAATGTCGCCGAGCCATGGTATGCAAAAGAACGTTGTCCATATGACTTCGTTTTCATAGTGGGAACAATGAGTATACGATTGTCAGAAGAGGAGCATAAGTATCTTGCTGGTGTATACACATGGGTGAGGCTGGATAGGTATTTTGGACTGGAGTCTGTCAGTGAAACATAGCACAGAAAACAAATTTTGTTTTTGATTCTGGATCAAATTGATAGCCAGTGTAGGGTACAGAGCAGTGGTGAGGTGTGCTCTGATCGATGTACTCAAAAGATGATCCGTGCAGCTGTAGTTTGAACTTTTTGAAGTTTCTGGAGTAGGTATTTAGATGAACCAGACAGAATTGAGTAACAATAGTCCAGTCTTGAAATTACTAATGAACACACAAGTGTTTTAGTAGCATCAACTGAAAGATATTTGCGAATGGAACTGTTCAAGATATGCAGCCTTGCATATGTTCATGACGTGTTGGTGCAATGTGAGAGTACTGTCTAGAGTAATACCTAGGTTTCGTACTGACTGTGAATTTAATATTGGTGTTGCTGGTATTTATTGTTTGAATTAAAAGATGTGAATGGGAAAGTCTTTGTATTGTGATCAGAATGGCCTCAGTTTTATCATCATTCATCTGCAGCTTGTTACATGTAATCCATGATTTCACATCAGAAATGCACCTCTCTACTCCACAGATGGTAGCATCAACTTCAGATGGGTGGCTAGACTTGTATATTTGGGTGTCATCAGCGTACAATAGGTGAGACATTAGGTGATGATCTATGACACTTGAGAGTGGCTGAGTGTATAGAATGAAGAGAACAGGTCCAAGAACAGACCCTTGTGGAACACCACAACATAGATCAACTTGGCAGGAATGTATTCCATTGTAGATACAATTTGTGTCCCATTGACTAAGTAGGACTTTAACCGTTGTAAGGCTGTATTCTGAATGCCAAATACATGCTGAGATGCTGAAGTGATATTTCATGGTCTATTGTGCCAAATGCTGCAGACAAATCAAGGAGGGTGAAGACTGTAATCTTTCCACTATCCAAAGCAGAGAAATGTCATTAAAAACTTTCAGAAGAGTAGTTCAGTACTATGGCAAGGGCGATATGCAGACTGTACATTGCTAAAAAGACTGTTTGAATTCAAATGAGATAAAAGTTGGGTTATAACAACTTTTTCTAAGATTTTTCGTATGAATGGGCAATTAGAAACTGGGCAGTAGTTCAAAAATCATTATGGTCAAGTGTTGCTTTCTTCAGCAGAGGCTTTACATGAAAATATGCCAAATAAATACATGAAATTATGTCAAATAATTACTAAAAGATGCCAAATAAATATATTAAAGGATGCCAAATAAACACTGATGATGCCAAATATATACATGAAAAGATGCTGAATAAATACATTAAATGATGCCAAATAAATACATTAAATGATGCCAAATAAATACATGAAATGATGTCAAATAATTACATGAAAAGATGCCAAATAATATTAACTCAAAGATGCCATATAAATACATGAAACGATGCCAAATAAATACATGAAAAGATGCAAAAAATACTTGAAAAGATACCAAACAGATGTATTAAAGACACAAAATAGATGGATTAAAAGACAAGGGTAAAACTACCATAATAACTTTATTAATGCCTTCTCATTGAGAAATATCCTCCAACTGAATTGGCTAGAAATATACCCATGCGTAAGCAGAGGTCACTAGACCCCACTATACAACAGCAAGCAATAAAAGATTCAGTATTTCATGTCACATAATGCAACACCATATGAATTACACACACAGCAATAGTACCAGCTGGAAAATGTAATAACCATAACCAGACGTAGCATCCTTGAGCCAATAAGAAATGCAAACTGTCCTAAATAAATTCATGTAGCCAATCAGAAGTAGAGAATTTATTGCGATTAATACTGTTATGGCAGGACAAAAATTATTCCCATATAGATATAAGAAATGCATGTTTTTAAATATATTTTCTGCCCAACAGTTACATACCTGTCACACTTCATAAAATTATTATGTACAAATAAGCAAAGGAAACAAAGAAATTTATTCACATAAAATGCATCGATGTAAAAAAATTGCAACGTAAAGGTTCCAATTATGAATGATCCATAAAAGGCACACACAAAATATTTTCTGTCACCCGACCATTCCTATTTTTTGCTAATGACCCTAGCACTTTTCCACCCCCCACCAAGATTAACAGCATCAGAAAGATCAAACATACTTTTACAAAAATTCCTGAAATTAATTTGTGCATCTTGTTTAGCCCAGTACTTTATATGCTTAGTATATTATATATACTCTAGTCTGTGTCTACATCCCCATTTGTTTGTACCCACCTGCCGATTTCAGTAACGAAAAGCATAAACAAGTTAAAAAGTCAACAAATCTTACTCAATTCATTCATTGATTTATAATTTCTAACCCGATTGCGACCAGGGTGTCCATAACACCTTTATCGTCTGCGTGTCTGATGCTTAACGGAAGTTTTCATTATAACCATGGCCATCCTCGAGATCAATTTCCAGTTCCTAGACAAGTCCATTTTCAGCAAAGGGGTGGATGGTGTCGTGTTAGTATGAAAACTTCCGTTAAGTAGACACAGACTATAATCATTATCATTTATATAATGTTTGGAGAAAAAAATGAAAAAATACTCCAACTGACCTATCTTAATTTTAAAACCAGTGCAACAGGAAACACTGGCCTAGTGGTTTGAGCATCCAGCTCCGCATTGGCTTAAACAAATGGTACTAACAGCTGCATTGCTTGATGCTCAACATTAAGAGGTTAGTGTTAGAACTGGTCAGCCTGTTGTCAGGATAATGTGACTGGGTGGGACATCATGTCTGCAGCATGATGCCCCAGTGCTAGACATCACTATAAACTGCGCACTGCAGACGTCGCAGTGATATAAATGAATATTTTTTAAAGCTATATTAAAAATCCAAACCACACACACAGGAACATATTGTGGGGGGCCTAATAGAACTTAAAACATTGCGGACTATAGAGTATCAATGGATGGACATATGTTACGAGTCTATGCTCTTAAAATAGGTAACAGAAAAGAGTAAAAACAAGCTTTATAAAATTTAACAATTAATTTATTTCTCAAGAATACAATGTGAAAAATGAGGAAAAAAAGAACATACGGTATTGAGAATTAAATCCAAAAATAATCCAAGAATTAAAGACACAAGTCCTAGTAATAAAAAGTCCTGAATAAAACTCAGTTTAAGTCCCAAAGTGATCCAAAATTGAAAGTGATGAAGCGCTGTTATGGTCTGTGATGTGCTGATGTGTCAACAGTCATTTGTTGAATCTCACAAATATTATTCAAGGTTTTAATTCAGTATAAATTCCAATGAATGTCTTTATATAAAAATGTTGTCAGAGCACTTTTGTATTACCATAGAAAATCACTTGCATTAAATGATTTGAAGAAAATAAAATTGAGCCCAAACTGGTTACATCATAATACAACTTAAAGTGCTAGATGTTAAAGCACGGCCGATAAAAGCAAATTTTTTAAGTAAATAATGTTTCTCTGAGAATACTTACCCAATCATATTAATGTTAGGATATAAGCCTGCTACCTCACGAATCCAGCCCTACTAAAAGACGAAAATTCGTCTTTTCTATGTCCTATAGACAAAGGGCAATAGCTCTTGCCCCTTACCTCACTAGTTTTTAAGCCGAGTAATATATACTATACGAGGATGCTCACATGGCGGGGTGGTTGGGAGGGTTTTTAAGTAATGTGATTGGGTAAGTATTCTCAGAGAAACATAATTTACTTAAAAAATTTGCTTTCTCCTTCAAATACGTTCCCCAATCACATTAACGTTAGGAGAATAGGTAATAGGAGGAGGGAATGCTGAGCATCCTTCCTCCATTGCCACATTGGCCCTGTCCACGTATTACACATGCTGCATGGTATAGATGATGTACACTTGGTACATACAATACAAATGTCATGGTTGTCTTCTTTTGTTTGAACTTTTTGCATTTCATGCATTTGGTTGATATTTCTACTGAAAAGAAGAAAAACAAAACACAAATTAGCAATTCGACATGTTATTAATTCGCTAATACCACAACCGTTACTAACGGAGTAAGCAAAATTATTCAGTGCCGCGTTAACTCATAAATGACAACACGAGTACTGCCATTAGTGTGTTGCAATGTGGTCGTCAATAGACGAAGTCCGTACAAGGTGACAAAGTCACTCAAAATTTGAAACTATTGTAAAATAATGTATACAACCTGTAGAAGAATGATTGCCCAACATAATAATTCCAAATTTAACTTTGGATGGTCCAATTTTACACTAAGATGGCTTGGATTATATGGAGGTGTAATTGTACATTGTGAACAGTACAAGCGAAGCTTAAAAACTAGCGACACCTGGCGATGGCAAGGGAAGGTAAGGGGCAAGAGTTATTGCCCTTTGTCTATAGAACATAGACAGAAAAGACGAATTTTCGACTTTTAGTAGGATTTGCGAGGTAGCAGGCTTATATCCTAATGTTGATGTGATTGGGGAATGTATTTGAAGGTGAAATCCTCAGTGTCACAAAATAAAACTGTTCTCTACTTGACTTCAGGTCACAATGATCATTTTCTAAAAACAACCATTACCTAATGGAAAACAACGTTCTTGAATAATCTAATGAGACTTGTTTATTTACAACACAATAGCCAACAAAATTCACTTAGGAATCACCAAAACCCTTACCCTGATCAACATATTTATGCCTTCTTGTTTACCTGAATAATAATCCTGATATTAGGCTCATACACATAGAGAATAATGAAGCTATTATTAGTTGTTTAGTATATATAAATAAAATTAAAAAAACAAAAAGGTCAATCAGGTCAAGCAGAAATGGACACAATTTTGGGCATGGTCAAGTCCTTCAAACAATGTTACATTACAATAACATGTAATGAAATAAAACAAATTAAAACTAACAGACAAACAATTAAAGTAAATATGTATAACACACATGAATATGCATACTACAAACGAGACACATATGGGTCAGTAAAGTAAAATGCACCCTTTTCCTATGGCTCTTAATTTACTGCGCTAAAATTATTTTGAGATGGACAAGCAGATGTCAAGATGGACTGTTGAAAAATAATATGCACTGATCTTCTTTCACAGCATGGGCATTAAAACATATTCAGGTAGAGAATAAATGTGAGCTTTTATGTATAGTTCTCTATCAGTCTCCAGTATACTTACATTTCTTTGGAAGACACAAAGAATCTTTCAACGGAGTTGGCCATTCATTATCGATACCAGAAAAACTAATCTGAAAAAGATGAATTCTTCAATTACATCCCTGGACCAAATGTGGTCCATATGGTAGAAAGGTCACCATGACCTACTTTTCATTTAAGTGAGCTTTTTAAGATGAATGCCTATAAGAAGTTTCATATTTGCAAATGCAATAGATATGGACCTAAATGCAAAAACCTTAATAGCTTCTCATTATTGGTGCCACCACCACACTACTGGAACATGGAAACCTATGCGATATATGTGAACACAAATTCGATATTTAAATAAACACATACATAACAAACACAATATGTTCTTTGAATAGATATGAAATAAAGAATTTTTTACCAGATATGTTCGTGTTCATTAGGCTACAATTGTCAAAAGCAACAACTCTGTCCAAGAGGGGTGCTGATACAATGATAAAAGGCATCAAGGTCTATGAGACAAGGTACCTTTTCATATGGTGTAAAACCATCAATTCCTTTCTGTCCCACAAAATACCAGACATCTCGGAACTTCATGTTCTGAATCTGGCTGCTTCCGAGCTTGTTCAGCAATTCCTTAGCATGGAATTGCAACCTGAAAGTTATAGTTTGGCATTGTTATTTGGAGAAACAACAAAGAAAAAAAGGGCTCTAGAGAACCAAATATCTCACATCTGAAAAGCATTAAGATATTGTTATAACTTTTAAACAAATTACAACATAAAACCTTTTTCTTTAAAAATCTTGAAGTTTTTTTATACTTATGAATGGTACCTTTTACCCTTATAAAAGTTACAAATATCTGGTTAGAGTGTCCACCTTTGATGCAAGAGATGACGGGCTCAAACCCTGGCTGAGTGATTCTAAAGACATAAAAATGGTACTAGCAGCTTCCTCACATGGTGCTCAGCATTTAGAGATTCGTTTTAGTGATATTACTAATATTTTTTAAAGCTACATTCAAAATCACACACACAGGTATTCAAAAAGTTAAAATACATGAAATGTTATGTATTTTCTAAAATCTTTTGGTACAGGACTATAACCATATTGTGTGTAACTTTGTTCAGGACTATAACCATATTGTGTGTAACTTTGTTCAGGACTATAACCATATTGTGTGTAACTTTGTTCAGGACTATAACCATATTGTGTGTAACTTTGTTCAGGACTGTAAATGGTAGTGGTCTTCTATAAACAAAATAATAAGTAGTTAATATTTTTTGTCCATGGGTATAGATTCTATTTTTATAGATATTAAGCCATAAATAGGTGTTGGCAAATTCAACAGAAGCTATATATTGAATGTGTTAACATGTTTGGGGCAATTTCTCATTGGCTGGTGGGGTCAGGTGAGTTCTTAAAAAAATTAAAATTATTTTCTACTGGATGGGTTATGTCATGTGAACAGGTATTGTATCTGTCACATTGGGTATATTGCAACATTATAGTCATAACAGACACTTGAAGGTGTATATAAGAAAAGAACTGAGAAATTAAATTCATTCCTATTTTGGATGCCTTGTTTCTATGTTAAAATCAAATTGCATATGTGTTTAGTGTTGTCTTTAAATAAATTGAGATGAGACATTTGTTAGGATTATTCATTGGACTTACAAAGTGTTCATAGACTAGAACATTATTCTGGGACTAGTATGAGGTATTCAAAAAGAGTTCATGGACAATGCAACTGTGATACATACACCTGAGGATCTGAAAATAATTTGAAACACTTGATTGATTTGGACAGAACTTTTTAGGATTCATTTGGATTCATTTCATAATACTATAATTTCTTCTTACATTTTAATTTTAAAACTGTAATAATTAAATTGTTTGTTAAGTTTTACAAAACTTGTTGGTTTATCTTCTTTCTGTTCCTTAGCATGTGACCATAGAGTTGTAACGGCAAGTCATTCCTGTATTATCTCTACTGCTATATTTCCAAACGCAATTTACAAACATTCCATGTAAAATCTGCTCTTAAGGATTTAGAAGAAAAACATATTATTTCTGCAACACTGCTGTTCCATTGCTGACAATAATTACCTAAAATTGCAGTTTTGACTGCCATGTTGAAATACAGAGGACAAGACATCCCTGTAGCTTTTGAGCAAGATAAAGAGTGTTATAATATAGATGTACTATATCATGTAATTCATTATAACAGGTCCTACAATAAGGCACTGAAAAAAAGGGAGAGTACTTTGTCATGTATTCATTACAGAGGCCTCACTATAATTATAGGTTACTGTAATTGTATGGGAAAATATGAACAAGTTTTTTGGACCTTGGAAGCGCAGTATATCCATCTGACAAAACAAGTTCCTTTTTTCCCATAAAATTTGCAGTAACTTTTTTATTAAATGCTCATTTTCTTATTCTACCTAAGGCTTAATTATATAACAAAAATAGATGTTACCAAGAAATAAAGTAACTGATTTTATGCCGTATTCCAAATTAAATACACAAGCGCAAATTCATCAGTACACAACGTTATTATTGTGCACATAACTCCGCCCAGATAAATTTGATCTTAGTCACATGCTAAATATCACTTTTAAAAAAAAAATAGCATTTTGATCTACTTAAAATTGATATTTAGAGCCATACTGTGAATGAATGTGCATTGCAACAATTTTTTCCATTTGGAATGAATAGATTGGGTATTTTGGTTCATTCTACTAAATTTTGCTTATTATGGACTGGATTTATCTGTGTCAATTCTACATGAAGTAACATCTTATTTGTGCGGTGAGGAGGCAGTGTCTCAACTTATATGCAAGCATGTTTATGTTTTGTCACAGAATGTTTGAAATCAAAATGTGGGGAAAATTATGAACTCCTTCAATTGCAATTATCAAAAAGACGCTATGGAATATAATGTTCATTTCATTTTGAGTGCAGTAAGGAGGATGTTATTGCACTTGGAATGTAGTCTAAATTACAGTACACTTTTGAACTGTGTAATCAAGCTCTGGAACCCATGTGATGGCTCATGTAATTCGGTTTTGCAAAACTAAGAAAAGTACATTTTGAGGAAATTCAGGAAATAAAACTTAAAGTATATTTTTGCCATTCTTATACATGACAATAAAGCTTTTATGCCTTGTCACTTACATGTTATTTGTAGGGACTAAGCAGTCTTATGACCTGTCCGGTGTCTATTGCTAGCCTAAATCCGAAACACTATATAAAAAAGTTTAACTAGAAATATTGCAAAGCAGCTGGTATCGGTAGGCAACAAAACATCTGCTTTAGTTCAATCAGAAACAAATTTTATCAACCAAAATGAGTACAAATGATCTGTTTACAAAGTAGTTCCTACTACACTTTTGGGCATATGTATCATACATGTGAGTGAAGTATGACGGTGTGCAATACTGTAAAATATTGCATGATTCTGACAATGTAAAGTTAACAGAGACAAAATGAGCATATAACAGAGTGGCATAATGTGCAGTATTAAGAGGGAATACTGTATCATGTAATTCATTATTGGTAATTATATGATAGTACTATATCATATAATACTATATGAATCTCATGGACAATGCTCTGAGTACTGTATAAAGTATTTCATTATAGCAGGTCTCACTATAATGTGGTATATACCATGGTCATCATGGTCATCATGGAATGTTGTTGTAGGGTTTAATGCCATTTTCAGCGCACGATAGGCTATATCTAGTGGCCAGTATTAATGGTAGAGGAAGAACACAGAAAAGCCCCCAGAAAGAACTACTGACCCACGAGAAGCTAATGGCAAGCTTTCTTACATACCCACATTGGCCAAATCTGAGACTCAAACCCACAGATAGAGGTGAGATGGCAGTGATCCATGACAGAAAGCACTTTTGACCATTCTGCTACTTAGGGCCCACCCCGTGAAATGTGTTATGTTGTTGTTATTGTGGACTAATCGCAATGTTTCAACCCATGACAAGTAACACACATCAGCCAGTACATGTGGTGGAGTAAGAACCTGGAAAACACCCTGGGAGATCCACCAATGCACAAGAACCTAGTGGCAAGCTTTCCCACATACCCACATTGGCAAAGTCTAAGAATTGAACCCACATAGAGATGAGATGTCAGTGATCTGTAAGGGCAGCCACCCAGAGGTTTGTCAGTGTTATAAAGAGGGATTAGAGTATGATGTATTTCATTATAGGGGTCTCTCAATCAGGTGTTATACTCTATGGTTCTGATGGACAGATGTCATAATGAGGAGTACTGTAATACCAATTAAGTTTAACTTACTTTCTGGAAGCATCATCAAATGCAACTCCCAGTATTATGTCATCTGTAGATAATGATTCCAGGAAAGCATCCATATTGACACTCTCTGAAATTACATTAATGACATATTACCATGAAAGTACTTCAATTATATGACCAACATAACTAATGATACTTATCTACACATATTTTAAATTGTATATTATTATGGATGCAATGAGATTTCTTGGTGACTGCAAATGTAATGATTTTGTTTTATACATGCATGAACAAATGCATGGTTCTCTGCATAAAACTGAATATAACTTATGTAATGACTGTATTAAGAATTTCTCATTGAATATGCAAAACTTTAAGTTGGTAACTGTATTAATGAAGTGCATATCTTTGCACTTGCTGACCTCTACCCCCACGCTCATTCCATATAGTCAAGACATGACACACACTCAACATTATCTTCCGTTAACTGACTGACCTTATATTGAACAATACATTACATAACATAATGACACAGTGTGGACCAAGGCCACTGAGCTAAAGCAAGGTTTCCAATTAACATTTCCATTTTACTGTAGTTGCTTTACAGCAATACTGGATACAAATGGAAAATATTCAGGCCAAATTTGTATAGTGGGCACCTACACAGTATTTTTCGTCTAATACATCACTGCCATATTCCCCTCCCAATGTAAAAAACAACACCATCTGTCAAAAATACCTCAAAGGTCATCTAGAGATGACTTATGCCCCCGCTGCTTATGAAAAGACTTATAATGAGAGTACCCTATTATAAATCACTCTCTCGTTATAAAAAGGCATCTCTGCTCAACTTGTATGGCATGTGTACAGAGCTATCTCAAATGGTTTAGCCATGGAAACAACATTATTGATAATGGATAAATAGATGGACACATGGACCAAAACATTAAAGTATTGAAAGTAAATTTTAGTAACTTAGGGTTCTCTTACAATACTTACCTGATCACATTACCTTAGAATAACTCTCTTTGCTATCTCTCAATTTAGCCCTGCCAGAAAGATGAGTAAACATCTTTCCAGTGATAAATTAAGGGAAGTAACTCTTATTCGTTAATTCCCCTTTCAACCTGTGAGGCGGCTACCAGTATATCTGGTTTAAACCAGTTTTTTACTTGAGCAAGACTTAAAGGATGTTCGCAATGCATAATGCAGAGAAGCGTGTAAGGGATATTTCAAAAGTAGCTAGGTTAATGTTAAAGAAAAAACAAAATTTACTAACAAGTTGCTTTCTCCTGCAAATTCATGACATGCTCACATCAGGAGAATAAGAGGAGTGGAAAATGCTCACAAACAGATGAAATTATCCTAATATTATTTAAGCAAAATGTAAGACATTAGTTACACATATGCAAGGAGATGAGGAGATGTCCTGCAGATAAAAGCTAGAGAAAGTGGTACAACGATGCCATCCAAACAACTTTAATATGTCTCAATGGGAGACATTATGCTTGAATGCCAATCTCACTGAAATTGAACATAATTTTCAGGAGGTATACTTTTCCTAAGAGATACAATACTTTATAACTCCCTTTAACCGAGCGACTTGCAGATGTGATGTTATGACTTGTTTCAGGACTTGAATATCAGAAAAAGTTTGGTCCTACCATTGCAGATCTTGAGATATACTCTATGAGCATTATGAGATCTTAGAGTTTCACCTCTCCCAATGTATCAATTGTGGAAAGAGGTTGAATCTATTTTGCCCAGTGATGGTAACCTAATTTTGACAATGAAATGAGGTTTGTGTCATTAGGACTTATCAGGACATGACTACCCGTATCTCAAGTCCATGGAGAGAGCATGCAGCTCACTGTCTGTATGCTAAGCCAAGTCTTATCAGAAAGCATGTTTTATATGATAGGTGAATGATGGACATGGATGACATGGGCTTGAGCTTGGACGAGTTAAACCATCTCAAGACCATGGGAGATCGTATTTTGAGGCTAACTTCTTGGTTTAAAAGAGAAAGAGAGAGAATCTGGCCAGCTGAGGGATGGAGGCAGGGAGTGGTGTGATATCAGTCATTTAAAACCCACCATTTCCCTTCATATTCCTTGATAGTGATCTTCTAGCTGTTGTGATCCTCTCCACAACTGAATATCCAAAGACTTTTTTTGCACAAGGCATCCTGACAAAGGGCCAGGTGTTAAGGAGTTTCTCAGGACACAGATGAAAGAGTGGTGATCTGAGCAGCTTGATCAGGGTGAGGTTGATCATGACTTTCCTTGGTATGTCTGTTGCAAGAGACATCTGATCATTGTACCAGGGTTTGTCCCAATGAAGAGGAGTCATCAGAGCTAATTGGCAATCATGTCTGAACTACTTTTGGCATCAAAACTGATGGAGCATCTATAGTTCATGCTTCTGGGTCTGGAAAGCAGGGGGAAAAGGAAATTCATTGTCCCGCCTGGTCATGAAAAGATCTCTCATCAGTTGGTCCCATGAGGTGTAAACTGGATTTAACGAGGAAGAATGGTGAGATCATTCTGAGTGACAAAGCTGTCTTTTCCTCAACAATATGTTGGCTAAATGTTGAACAGTTCTAGTATGTGGTGGACCCGAGTATTTATCATGTACCAAAAGTAATCCATACCATGACAAAAAGGTCTAGTGATTTTGTCCCTCATTGTTTAAGGAGATACAAGACCACTACCAAATTGTCTGACAGGGTTAGGATTGTAAACATCAAGTTACCAAACTTTACATAAATGTATATGCCATATACAACATTTTCTTACTGTACTACAGAAGAAGAAAAACAATTAGCATATATAATTTAATGAATTAAGTAGATTGTCTTGATTATATACTAGCATATGGAGAAAAAGTGAAAAACTGGTTTAAAGTGGATATACTGGTATTGACCTAGTGGGTAGAAAGGAAGCTGACCTGTAAGAGTAGCTTCCCTTTGTCTATATAAATATACAGTAAGAAATGTTTTTCCATCCTTTCAGGAAGGCTGGATTCGAAGATAGCAACAAAATTATCCTAATGTAATGTGATAATATATTTGCTGGAGAAATGTGGATAGCAAATGGCACATCTGAACCACAAGCTAATATATGTACTAAAATATATTTTACATGGACTTCAAGTTAAGCTCTTAAAATTAATGTGTGAACCATAGCTGGAAGAACAAAGGGAGGACAATCTTCAAAATAAAAAAGCCAAACACTATAACTGCAAAGGGCACATCTACATTAGTAGTCCAATAAGTGTATAAAATTTAATATATATTTCTTAGGTTGTTTTTGAGTTCTTCTCTGGAAACATAAGTGTGGTTAACAAATGAATGAGAAATACTGAAACTGAAAAACTGTGAATAGAAAAAGGTACTTCAGGACACTAGTCCAATGTGAACACTAAGTTTCATAGATATCCCTTTAATAGTCTGTGAGTAATGCTCCTAAAAATGAAAATACTTATGGACAGTCAGTCAGACAACCAAGATTACTGTACATATTCACTTATAACACGTGTCCAATTGAAAACTGCACAGGCTGACATCTGCCATTGCAAAATGCACTGGCAGATCTAGTTCTGTGCAGTTTGTTGGTAGTAATCAGCTGAACAAACAATATAAACCCTAATCTGCTGGCACATTATATCAGATCCAGATCTTTATTACCGTATATACTCGCGTATAAGCCCGTTCATGTATAAGCTAAACCCCACCCCACCCAAACTGAATTGGTAAAACTGTTATAAAGTGCATGACCCATGTATATGCTGTCCCATAATTTCTAGACTACCGGTACATCAAAAGATTCACAAAGTGAGTTCTGAATATATTTATTTAGGCAAATCACACTATTAAATAAAATGAAAGTAAGAAAGCTAATTTATATGTTGAAATAAAAACAATTCTAAACTGTTAAGTCTTAATGGAAATTTAATTAATCCTCATTCTAAAATCATGAATTATAAAAGTTCAATCACTTTTAGAATCCTTCAAAATCAGCCTCTGTATCAGACTCACCAAACAGTTCATGAAACTCGGCTTCTGTTATGGGCGTGCTTTCATGGTCATCCGATAGTCCAGTTCATAAAACGTGAACACCAGCTGGCTGATGCAACAAATTTTGAATCTGCCAACTTATATTTATAATTTTTCACCATCTGCATAGCATGTAGACGAATTGCAGCCATTCCCATACTTGCTTCTCATTCACAAAAAATTTGCGTACTGCAGCACAGTTGTTATATGCTTCTGCATATTCAATAACGTTAAGTTTGAATGCTGCATCATAAGCAAAACACTTTCTTTTACTTCCAATACTATACATTTTATCTGATTGAATTCAATATAAACTTCTAGAGAGATTAAACTGAAATAATTTCTTATAACTGTAGTATCCCTTATCCTGTAATTATTTCTACGTGTGGATGGTTATCAATTTGTATTTGATAATTATTTATCATTGTCGTTTTTTAGTGGGGTTTATAAACTATCGGTAGTGTGATTGAATTTATCAAAATATGATGGTATCAGCATGGGCATTATTCAAGTATTGTGACAGTTTATAATTTTGAGCAGAAACCATGTCCACCACCATACCTCAGGAAATAATACATCTGAGAGTCGACATGTATTTGTAAAGTCATTGGCATTGTGCAACAAATCAAACCTATTATCCCCAAGACATTTACCACAGATTAAGCATATGGTAGCTATTGTACAACACTCTACCACTAACAAACCACTTTGCTTTACAAACAACTAAACAACAGTAGTATATAAACTGTGGCTGCCTATTATGTTTAAAACACCTATCAAAGAAATCCCACAAATTATATTGTTTAACAATTATTCACGCTGACTCGTATATTGCACTGTTATTTACCCTTCCTAAACGGTCGCGCAACAAAACCCTTTGGAGCCTCTCGCTATAGTTCCTTTAAGACTATCGTACATGTATTTCTACTCTCGATCAAAACGTGTGTCGTATATACCTTCAGTATCATAATTCCTTTATTTTTTTTATGTAGATTCTTTTCATAATTACACTGAAATAAGCTAGCATGCATTTGTATGATACCGCAGAGTTTAATGATTGCTGATTAGCTGAAGGTTAAATACTTGATAAAAGATTACTAATATGGCGGTTCTTTTGGAAAATACACATATTTCTGTGGTTCAAATAACACGTATGGCTGTATTTTCTGGTGGATGGACATCTATCAAATAGACATCAAGTACTTTAAAACACGTTTTTCATTCATTATCCTACCACTTAAGTTAGAAGAAAAATATTTGTTTCACTTCACATCAGAACAAATCTTATGAGCCATGTGGTATCATTAGGCATGTGATCTCATCTTCAGTGATCAACAGAAACAATAAATACTGGAAATAGAGGGAAAAAAGCGTTACAAATTTCTGACTCGGACCTTGACCCGCAGATAAGCCAACCCCCCTTCTTCCAGGCCTTATTTTTTTTCCTAAATCTTTTGGCTTATACACAAATATATACGGTATTTGCAATTTGACTTGACTTATAATATGGTACAGATTGATAATAAATAATGCTTACCTTTATCATAAGTATCAAAGTTGGCTGCCAAGCTTGGTTTTCCTGTTTCTGGATTAACGACCACAAAATTCAGTCCTCTTCCACCACCATTTACATTTTTAGTCATTATTCTAGAATAGGATATTTGGATTGCTAACGTCAAGCCAATTTGAATATCATATAGTTATATCAATAATATATATTGGACATCTCTAAATTGCTCCCTTTTTGATTTAGGATCATTCAATAACAATGTAATTTAAACAATATATTAAATGACATGGTGACTTTTTAATTTTTGATTAAGCATGACTTGTAACCTGTTGATATTATCTCTAAGGGAATTGGTATAAATCAACTTTACTTACAGTTATCATATATACTCTAAGTCAGGTCCAACTGTACAGACCAAAATTTGCCATTCCATACTACACCAGCAGATATTGAACTTAACAGTTTGTTTGTAGTAATCAACAGAACAAACCGCAATGACCCTAATCTCCTGGAAAATTTTATGATGGCAGTCAGGGCCAAGGTTCTTTGCAGTTGAACTAGACTTGTAAGCAGGTATATATGGTATGTTAAAGTGTATAATGATCGATGGAGTAATCTGTTTTATGCTATGACTAATTTCCTTAACATAGATTTGACCATACTTCACAAAGATGCTGATACAAAATATTCTAAGTGCATCATGTATCATATGTATCAAGGAATAATATCGTAACTAATGAACTAACATCATTCCAGCATTTTACTCTATGTCACTTCAATACATATTCAAAATAATTACCATAATATCGTAACTAATGAACTAACATTATATGTATCAAGGAATAATATCGTAACTAATGAACTAACATCATGCCAGCATTTTACTCTATGTTTCTGTCACTTCGATACATATTCAAAATAATTACCATAATAATTTGCATGCAAAAAATATACATGTATAATCACACAAATCAAAGGTTGATTTAAGATAAGCCAAACTGCTATTTCAATGATATTATATAATATGACCACTACAAATGAACAGGTAATGAAGACATGTAGTTACTTAAAGAATATCCCAGATTACCCTAATAATAACACTTATCATAATACAGCACTGACTTACATTTGGCCACTGACACAAATCTGAGGAAATTCCTCACTCTTTGCACCTGTGTACAACATGACAGAAAAAGTGTCTGTTGGGCAGGGGTCCTTACGTCCACAATTATCAAGATTTTCTCCCACCTTAAGCTCTGCAGTAGGTTGCAATTGAGGAAGTATATCCTTTTCTAAGCCAAAGGAACCCACTAGAAAAAGGGAAGAACAATAACATGGTATATTACTTTCTTAGTGATTATAGGGAATGTAGTTTCATAAAATAATTATGTTGAATGGTTTCTTTCACCTGCTCTGCAAACAAAATGATTTTCAAACCAAATGAAGTTATTAGATTTTGTGTGAATGTGCAAATCATTCCGCAAATTAATGCATTCGTTTTGTTTGATCAATTTATATGCTAATGTAAAACTGGTGCACATGCAAAAACCTGGAAAGTAGGTCATTGAGACATACTTTTACATAACTTTTCAACTTAAAGGTATATTTGTATTTCTTATAATAGATTCTTGGAAGTCAAATTTTTGGTTTAAAAACTTAAACTTCATGACAATGGTCACAATAGCAACTCATGCTTAGTGTGGATGAGTGGTGTAAGTAAAACTCAGCATTAATTGTGGCAGAATGTATGCATGTATATACATAAAACCAAACAATACTGACAAGGGCTATGAAAAATGAATGAGGGCAAAACTCTAAATGAAAAAAGGTAATTTGAGTGTGACAACAGAACAATAGGCAAATGTTCAACATTTCAATAATGTCTTCCAAATTTCAGGTTATCACATCAAACTCATGGGACTAATTGCACATATAATAATTATCAGACAAAAGTGTATACTTTTACACCAAATTTCAAGATAATTCATCCAAACTTGTGTGACTTTTTGCAAAAACAAAATAGTATCTACCCTCTCACTGACTCTAACTGTCTTGTATATATGAATATATGTATTTGACACCAAAAAATGATACCTCTCTAGTGAATAAAACTAATTTATTTTCCATGTTCACCTCATACTAATAATGGCTGCCAAGTTTCAGGGCTATGGTACCATACATGCAAAACCACCACCACCCCAAGAGGTATAAGCATTAAGTATTGATGTTGTCAAATGTGGCAAAAAGTGTAATTTGGGTGGAAAAAGTGTTTAAAATATATATATTAAATGTCAGAATTACAGCATATAAGATTTATTTTAACTACTAACCTAGTTTAGTAGCTGGTCAAAGTTCTTGTCACAAATGGCTAAATCCATATGGATTCGAAAGAAAGTACGAGCGCAAAATATACTAAAAAATTATTTATATTCAGCACTCACTTTCAATAGTCTACATGTGTAACTTTTGCTGAATGATCCTGAATGGAATCCTGCAATGATCATGGTTAGGTGCTCAGCATTCTGATATAGATTACTCTTGTATTCTTCTTATAAAATTTGTAAAGTAGTGTTGATTTGTCCCTTTTTCTGATCTGACAATGTTTTTGAAGTTTGAAAAGATCAATCTAATCCAATGTTTTCCATCATATAACATCCATAACTCACAACATAAATCATTTCTCTTCACAACTGGCACAATTTTCTTTAAAAATACAGACTGGTTTATTAATTAACTAACATATCAATATAAAAAACCTGTCAGGCAAAGTTCACTTTTGTAGAAACCAGTCTGTTTTCTTGGAAAGGGGTCAGCTGCTGTAAATAGCAAATAAGGAAGTTATCTTATGCCTGTCTTACACAGTTGTCACATTTTTAAGAATACTCTCAAACTTATATGAGTGAAATTAAAGAGATGATAATACAAATGACAAAATCATATTTTTATAGCTTTTTTGTTGATTTTTCAATGTAGCAGAAAAGTGTAATCTATATACAATTTGCAGAAAATGTAATTTGGTGAAAAAAAGTGTAATGATTCTGCCAAAAGTATGATGGTTAGCATGTATGTGGTACTGGTAATGTACAGAAGAATTATCATATATAGTACTTACATTTTAACAGCAAAACAAGGCATTACATTGCAAAATGAATCAGAGCATGATGAAAATCAAAGTACTGAAAATACTGATCATTTGGTGGTTTTACATGACATTTTTTTACATAAGATCAGATTAAAGAACATAACTTTGGAAACAATGCTATTCATTATGTTGTCAACAAAGCATCCAATATATCTTTGTAATTTTTCTTAAACATTCTTTACTCTTTGTCACAAGAGAAATTATATTTACATTCAAAACATTGAGTTATTATTGGTTCACTGTGACTTCCTTTTAAAAGCATTGTCTACTACTGTTTCAAGTACTCAGTTGAACATTAACCAAACATAAATTAACCTAAATTTGAGTTGCCTCCCTTGACATAACATTTACTTAAAAGGCCATGCAATCTATACTTCTCATTGACACCATAAGATTGTTACTATCATTGTTAATAAATATAAAGAGAATTTATAAGATATCATAAGCATTGATGGATCAATATCCCAACAAGCCACAAATATATATTAACCTCAAGTCAATAATGTATGCTAAGTTTCAACACAGTCAATAAAATGATACAGGAGTGGTTGCATATATCAAGAATGTTGAGACAAATATACATCCAACCAATGACTTGCACAATAGCCGCATTCCTAAGAGTGGATACATAACTCAAAATCATCTAACTCAAAATTTCGCTTTCAATGCTTCTAATTTTCATTGAAATATATGTAATTCAATTCAATCTAACACCATTCATTTTAGCTGTTTATGAATAATACTTTTTTCGTTATGGACAAATAATTTTATTAATTTTCGGTCCTCAATACAAAATTAAATAAACAAATGAGATAAAAAACCACATTAATGCAAAATCTGAGTAAGTCAAAATCACATAAGTCTAGAAATGCCAGTACATACATATTTACATATATATGGGATGGACATATATGCATAAGGTTATATGCCTCTGCCATACTAATTGTGGGGACACATAAATTAATGCTGAGATACGATTAAGCATAACTATCCAACTGAATAACTCTCAACTGATGATTCTTATTTTTATGTACCAAAAATGAGATATTTCTAGGCATGTTCTGATAAATGCCAGAAGTGCAAACAAAATTTTTAACAACTACATTTTTCAAGTTAATCTCTCAAAGCAGATAACACCATCCATGTAGACACACTTAAGTCTGCATGAAGCAAATACATATGCACATTCATGTAATTCACTTCTTCCCAAACTGGAATCTAGATCTACCTTTAATTTCCAAAATGAAAATGACAACTAGTTTGATAAATCTGATTCTTACAACAACTCCAAAGATATTCAGGTACCTTATATTACACTGACATCATACTCCAGATTCAACTTTCACAATCCCATTGACATCATGATATTAATGATACAACTTTCACAATCCCATTGACATCATGGTATTACTGATATAGCTTTCATAATCCCATTGACATCATGATATTACTGATACAACTTTCATAATCCCATTGACATCATGATATTACTGATACAACTTTCATAATCCCATTGACATCATGATATTACTGATTCAACTTTCACAATCCCATTGACATCATGATATTACTGATTCAACTTTCACAATCCCATTGACATCATGATAATACTGATACAGCTTTCACAATCCCATTGACATCATGTATTACTGATTCAACTTTCACAATCCCATTGACATCATGGTATTACTGATATAGCTTTCCATTGACATCATGATAATACTGATACAGCTTTCACAATCCCATTGACATCATGATATTACTGATTCAACTTTCACAATCCCATTGA
Organism: Unio pictorum; assembly: GCA_030141615.1. Taxonomy (NCBI): domain Eukaryota; kingdom Metazoa; phylum Mollusca; class Bivalvia; order Unionida; family Unionidae; genus Unio; species Unio pictorum. The sequence continues at coordinate 12,881,125 of JARLTB010000059.1, forward strand.
CATCATGATAATACTGATACAGCTTTCACAATCCCATTGACATCATGGTATTATTGATACAGCTTTCACAATCCCATTGACATCATGGTATTATTGATACAACTTTCACAATCCCATTGACATCATGTATTACTGATTCAACTTTCACAATCCCATTGACATCATGGTATTACTGATTCAACTTTCACAATCCCATTGACATCATGGTATTACTGATACAGCTTTCACAATCCCATTGACATCATGATAATACTGATTCAACTTTCACAATCCCATTGACATCATGATAATACTGATACAGCTTTCACAATCCAATTGACATCATGGTATTATTGATACAACTTTCACAATCTCATTGACATCATGGTATTAATGATATAGCTTTCATAATCCCATTGACATCATGATATTACTGATACAACTTTCATAATCCCATGGACATCATGATATTACTGATACAACTTTCACAATCCCATTGACATCATGATAATACTGATACAGCTTTCACAATCCAATTGACATCATGGTATTATTGATACAACTTTCACAATCCCATTGACATCATGGTATTACTGATTCAACTTTCATAATCACATTGACATCATGGTATTACTGATACAACTTTTACAATCCCATTGACATCATGATATTACTGATAACAGCTTTCATAATCCCATTTACATCATGATATTACTGATACAGCTTTTAAAATCCCATTGACATCATATTACTGATACAGCTTTTACAATCCCATTGACATCATGATATTACTGATTACAGCTTTCATAATCCCATTGACATCATGATATTACTGATACAGCTATCACAATCCCATTGACATCATATTACTGATACAGCTTTTACAATCCCATTGACACCATGATGTTACTGATACAGCTTTTAAAATCCCATTGACATCATATTACTGATACAGGTTTCACATGTGATAAATAACAGACTTACTAGGTACTGTGAAACATCCTGCCTTTTCTAGTGAAGGGGCATACTGTTTGTTAGACTTTTTTTTCATCTGCAAAGGAATGGAATAAAATTTGAATAGCACTCCTTATATTCACAACTATCCATTTTGAGTAAGAGTTGCATATAAACTCTATACAATTATAGTAAAAATATGAATTAAACAAATATGAATAGTATGTAGTGCATCTATATTTTATAAAATTGTGTTATCAATATGCTTTTGCAAGTGTAAAAGGAAAAGTATTTTCAGCAGAAAATAATGTATGAATGAGTTCAATAAAGACAATAAGATCTAAAGATCTCATTCAAGCATCAAACATAATATAAACAATGTTTAACTGGACATTATGGGATTACACCAGAAAATGGGAGTTTCAACTGTAATGTATTTGTATAATAAATACTAGTTATTTATTGAGAAACACCCGATCTGTTAGAAAGATACTGAGAAAGAGAGAAAGAGTGTTTGCTAGTCATTATGTTCTATGAAATACATTGGATTTTATTTTGACCCTGACCCTGTGAAGAAAGAAGTTACCACTAAGATGGCCATTGTCTCTCGCCCTGTGATATCAAGTGAAAGAACTTTTTAGAAACCATCTAAATCTGCTAATTGTCAAATGTGACAAAACCTTTTCTGAAATCTGGTTATATCAAACAAAAGAACATTTTAGAAACCATCTAAATCTGCTTATTGTCAAATGTGACAAAACCTTTTCTGAAATCTGGTTATATCAAACAAAAGAACATTTTAGAAACCATCTAAATCTGCTAATTGTCAAATGTGACAAAACCGTTTCTGAAATCTGGTTATATCAAACAAAAGAACATTTTAGAAACCATCTAAATCTGCTAATTGTCAAATGTGACAAAACCGTTTCTGAAATCTGGTTATATCAAACAAAAGAACATTTTAGAAACCATCTAAATCTGCTAATTGTCAAATGTGACAAAACCGTTTCTGAAATCTGGTTATATCAAACAAAAGAACATTTTAGAAACCATCTAAATCTGCTAATTGTCAAATGTGACAAAACCGTTTCTGAAATCTGATTATATCAAACAAAAGATTTGGATTTTGAATTGTCAAAAATACAAAGCGATGCAAAAGCTATTTAAATCTGACAAGAGCCATAACTCTGACAAGTATGGTCAAAATCTGGTCATGGTAAAATTCATTTGAGATTCCAAACTGATCTAGGACAATGTCAGTTAGAAATAAAAACCAAATATGTTCATCGTGGAACTTGACAAAGCTCATGGTAAGATGAAACTTCCCAGCAAAAGTTGATTTAAATCACATATATGTAGAATGTACCCATTATCAACTCCTAATGTTTACCTGAAGATTCATAGCAACTTTATTTGATATTTACAAAAGTGGAAGCCAGAGTTTTCACAATACTTTTTTCAGCAATGCCTAATGTTACATCAATCCAGACCATAACTTTAAGAAATATGCGCATAAAGATCTCGTCATCAAACATTTAAAAGATCTTGTTGAGATGAAGATGCACATCAAATGTGGTTAAAATCATACAGTAAATGTTGAAGCTATGGTATCACAAGGCTGTGCATTTGCCATAATTCAAACAAATATATGAATGTAATAATCAAGTCTGCCTGAGTTATGGTTATTAAGAAGTTCAAAGGCGAATCTTTGTGATATCTAAACATAAATCTTGATGATATTGTGCTTAAAAGATGGATTTCTATGGAGGACTGCCTTAGAGTGATCACAAAAGTCACCTGGGAGTAATTCTTATATGCAGAAGTGATGTTTATTGGACATGGTGAACATAATTTGCGAGAAATTAGTTTGGGGAATGTCTGATTCTTTAGCAAAAGATTGCATTTCTAGGACAACTTGAGTTGGGAGACACAGTGTCTGATAGATTGGGAAAAATTAAGAATTTTGCAAAGTATATATAATCTGAATCTGAATTATTTACAAAATATATTTTTATCCAGCAGCAGAGTATATACTTACAAACTCAATAGCATAACCACTCTGTAGGCCTTTCTGGCCAATGATCATGTAGGAGTCTCTGAATCCCACATCTGAGATTATCTCCCCTCCAAACAGCTTCAGCCACTTCACACCATCAGTCTTCAAACTAAAAGTTCAGATATCAATAATCTATATATGAATGACTGCAGTAATGATAAAAGAAAATTTATCTTTAGTAGCATGCATTCAGGTGTGAACAGTTCAGGCCCAGATCTGCTATAGCATAACAGTCCATCAGTGTCTATGGTCTTCATCATATTTGTTATTTCTTGCAAACTGTATAGACCCAGATCTGATTGCACATTATTATGAAAAAAGAACTCTAACATGAAAATTCATACTTAGAGTTGCTCAATATCACTGAAATTCGGCAAGTACATAGAGATACAAAAATGACGATTATTCTGAAGCTATCATGATTATAATAGTCCCCCTCTTGACCAGTGGCCACACGCTTCTTACGGCCAGAATCCCATGGCACCGACGAGTTTATATTCAAAAGTACCCCTCAAGAGCAACCACCCCTCTAATGCGACCAGCGGCCAGCATTTTAGTACAAAAAATGAAAAATGTCCCCCTCATGAATGGCCACTTTTGTTTCTTCAAATGTATTCAGAACCAATAATTAATTCAAATCTTGACGTAAGGTCAGCAATTTTGATTATCTCTATCGTAGATACACGTCTCCGAGTGTCAAATCGCTGTTAAATGTGTCGACTAAAGATTTATAGTATATCATTATCTATAGAAGTCGATGTTTACAGGAAATGGGCTTAATAATGTTATGATAGATTGGGGTTTAACACCTATGTCGAGTTCTTCTCTTTGATGATTATAACCAGATGTAATTGTTATAATCATAACAGGGTCAGCATAGGCTAAAAATAGATTTTGTACATTGGCACACACAGAGAACCTTAAAAAAAACAAACGGTACCAGACAAAGACTGGAAAAATCATGTGACCACACATTATGGCTTCCTTTACAAAGACTGTATTTCGTACACTCGACACAAGTTTTGTCTGCATAATTAATAGTCAGCAATAACCCAATAAATCATTACCAATAATTAAAATGTCATCACGTTAACGGATAAATTTTTTTTAGAAGAAAGTCGGTTACTCTACTCGACGACATCGGGGGGGGGGGGGGGGGGAATTTATGTAGAAAAGGATCAAAAAAAGAAGTTTATGTTGAAATAATTTGAATAAACAAAGTCATAACCGATAAGAAGGTTATTCAGCAGCATTGGGAAAATGGTGCAAATGGAAACATAATTATGTATGTACAAGATGTAAATTATGTTTTTGAATCCATTTGTAATGTGCATGACAACAATACCCGCTCGCATATCCCACTTACGCGAAGAAAGAAAAAATAGTAACGTATATTCAGCTGAAATGAATTTGTTATTATAACAAAAATAACCTTTAAATGATTAATGTTTCATTTAGACAAAGATATTACATGTTTTGAAGTATGTAGCTTTCTTACTATGTACATTACATTATGCATGTACTTCTCATAATAAATTTGACCCCCCTCTGGAACGGCCACCCGTCTTATAAGGCCACTTTCCTGAGCAGCAGGGGTGGCCGTATAAGAGGGGGACTACTGTACCTTCTTTCTCAGAGCAGTCACAGAAATCTTAAAATCTGACGATGATATCAATTTTATTGCTTGGAGGGTTTCTTTCACATTTGGTCTGGTCATATGTTATTCATAGCTTACATGCAAAAGTATAAAGGACCCCAAAATTAATCTGTGTGAAAAGATAGAGCATGTTCTATGTTATTAGGACCTGAGTTGACTACTTTGAGGTGTCCTTGGGAAAGGCAATTAGCTCACATTTCCATGGCATGATATAACCAATAGTGTGTTAACAGTATTGTTCAAAATTACAAACAGAAACAGGTCAACATCATACACACAAATACTTATTGAAAACAAATCGATACTATCCACAGGAAGTTTCTTATCCAGCATGTTACAAGTGCTTTTAAGATACATTAAAATCCCGAAGAAGAAAAAAAAAAGATAAAAAGGCAAATAAGAAATATTTAAAAGGGAGGACAATTTACTTTTCTGTCATTTCATCAAAGCTGGCTGCAATCATGATGTTCTCCTGCTCCGCTTTGCTCTTGAGATAGTGAACCAATGAAAATTCTGAAATCAAGAACACACTCAAATTGAAGTATTCAGCATTTATTGTCTGCAATTTGTGTACCCTCTTACCGTATGTACTTGTATATGGGTCTATGTAGATTAATAGGTGTAATCTGTGGAACTAATAGGTGATGGCAGATCATGATCTTTATTGTTTACAGTTAGACTGGACTTGTAGGGGAATATATATGGTAATTTTCTTCCATTAATAATTCATACAAAAGACAAAAAAAACATGTTTAACTTAGTCCACATTTCATTTAGCTATAAAGTAAGAAAACCTTGAATAATGAGCGATCTAAAATGCTTTACTACTCAGATTAATCCATATTGCTGACAGACATACAGATATATGAAAAGATGTACAGACATGCACTCGGACACAAAAATGTTCATTTTAGCTTCTTCCTTGTCAAGTTCCATAAAAAAAAAAATTATATATGACATAAGCCCATTTTCATAGAATCAGTTCAACATCAAGATTGATAATTTCATCATAATTATCTGTACATTAAAAAATAAAATGAGTAAAAGCTTAACAAAATTATTTAAGTATAATGGACATGAATAATTGGTGCAAGTTAGCAACTGTACTTGTATTCATAAAGAGCCTCAACAAGAGCCCTCCTGAGAATGCATGTATCAATGCATGCATGCATGCATGGATGGATGGATGTATATGTACTGGGTTTAGTGGCACATCAACACAATACTAGCTATAGAGAGCCAATGTAAAGTTAAGTTCCCGAATTTTAAAAGTATAAATCAGCTACAATTGTTAGGAAAGATATACCCTTCCAAATAAATGAAAGCCTGTATTAGAACAAAGGTAAAGCTATTCATTAAAAGGTATATGCAATATTGTTGATGTAAACTACATTCTGTTTGAATGTCTAAGATTTTTTCGGACAGTACATCATCATAAAAAGTTTTTTTAACTGAGTCGAGTCCAAAGCTGAATTCAATATTATCAATAGTTAATAAACGTATTTATCTACCAAATGTTTAAAGCCGGTTTGGATAGCATAGATATTGACAAAATTGTGCAACTGAAGATTTATGACAAGGTTTGAGACCTGGATTTCATGCCAGTACTTGCTTGTAAATCAAATAACTTCAAATAAATCCAGACCTGCCATAGGATAATGTGCCTCCAGATCAGGGTCAATATTTTTTACTGATTACTCCTGACAAACTGAACAGAGTTCGATCTGTTGCTGCATTATGCAATGGCAGATCTGGGTCCATGCAATCAGACTTAACATTACTCTTCCATAACCTTTATGAAGGATCTGAGAATTCTGCAAAATACTTTTTTTTAATACTCATAAATGACAACATTGTTATTTGCAACCCATATATAAAGAATAACTGCACATTATGAATGGTCCTCTGCATTTCCTTTTCATATTTCAGTTTTGATGAAATACAGGAAGACATATATATCATTTATTTTTCTAAAAATATCAATAATTTTTGCAGTTGTGTAAGAAAACATTATGAAATCATTTTTTCTAATATTGTAGCAAAATTAATAACATAACAAAGTAAGAGAATTTAACAATAAACTACTTACCATCTAAATATGTATCAAATGTCTGTGTGTCAATAACCTTTCCTGTTTTATCTGCAAAATAAAATAGAATAAATTTAAAATACTTGAAAACGTGTCTCATGCATGATAGAAATCTGTACAAATTGTTTTCTACAATTATCACATAATCATTTAAAATAAAAACTTTTTTCATGACCAAACAATTCCATTAGGTCAACACATGTATATGGCATTATCAACATATATTTGTTATGTCGTCTATTTGGTAATGATATTAGACTAATCCAGTCTTTAGTAAAATTTATGTTTGACAGGAAGGGAAGTTTTATTGGGTTAGTATCAAACAACACCCAGCATGTACTTCTAACTGAAGCAATCCCATATTTTAGTCAATGATCAAGTATGAAAGGAAACTCCACCATAACAATCTTTTTAAATGTTTGCAAAACAAAATTTTGTTTTCCAAATAATATTTCAGCTGAAAAGTGGTCAAACATTATTTACATGAAGAAATGGATGCATAGTTTTATGTCTAATTCACTTGGTGATCTTCAAAGAGATTCATGATTGGATCCTAATAAGAAAACCCTTTACTTTCACATTTATGCGAAAAACATTACAAAATACATCAAATTTCCAAACATAGATACTGTCAGGATTATCATCAACCCACCACATTTAACTTCAGAGCAATGACTCATCAAGCACTATTTTTGGGAGAAATTAACTTTGGATTGACAGGCTTTCAAGTGGTAATTACTCAAAAGCAGAGCAGCTGACCATTTTAATTTTCCAATCGAACTACACTGGAAATTAAACTAATTATCGATCATAATTTTATCATGTTTTATTTAATCGGTGCTCGTTGCTCTATAAAATTTAAAGTAATCAATTTCTTTCACTCCATTGTCAGAAATTCCATGACTTTTCCAAAACTTTGCAAGGTTTAAATAAATGTCATTACTTTTCATGGTCCTTAAAAAATTTTTTTTAAATTCCTAAACTTTTCTAGGATTCCATGACCAATGGGAACCCTGATATACAATGACATTTATAACCGAGTTTGATTGATCAAATGAAATGAGTTCACACAACATACGATCGGGGCCGCTAGATTTTCAGTTTTAAGAATTTTCATGCTTTTTAACATGTCTTTTATTCCATGTCCTTTTTTTGATTCAAAAGACATAATCAACATGACCATACAAAGGAGGCCAGCTTTTAATTCAGTGCAACAATACAACAAATACTTTTACAAATTAGGTATCAAAACACATTGGGCACTTAACTCGGTTCTCAGAGAAATGCTCGAAAACAATAATGTATGTTACATTCAATTACAAGAGAACACATTGCATTTATGTCAATTACACTTAAGAGTAACTAAAAGAAAGAACTAGAACACAAATTTCAACTGAGGGAAAAAAAATGTAATTTGTATTTATTTATTAAAGTAGCATCTCCACTCAGCGTGACATTTTCGTTAATTGAAATTTCCTCACATATCAATAATTGAGGTGTACAAGAAATGTCGTTTGGAAAAAAAATAGCAAACTGTATGACCTAATTTTAAATTTGATCTTTCATAATAATGATTAAAACTTCCAAGTCCTATTAAGTGTTTTTGATGATAAAATGAGTGATATATCACAGTTTTAATTACCAATTTTGTCTACAATTTTCTTAAAGATCAACAAATAGGGATCAATTTTTGGAGTATTTTCTGGTTTAATAAATGGGATCCATGCCTGACCCTGTATTATAAGCAGGTTCGCAAGTTATCAGGGTGCGAGTTATCGATGGAGTGGTGTAAATAATTTTGGCATTTAACATTACTATGGACTAAATCATAAATCACCTAGAAAGTCAAAAAGTAAGATTATTATGATACATGTAAATCCTTACAATACACAAATGAACTCTTGAGCCTTTTTATTAGTAATGTACTAGTAAATACTTACGATCAATAAAAATGGCATTTATTCCTCTCTGACCATTATCTCTTGCAGGACTGATATAGCTGAAAATATGGTAAGAAAGTTGGGAATGCATTTTATGTAATTAATGCAAGTAATTGATCATTTAACATTTATATTTCATAGCATCATACAGTATAACAATATAATTGAGGATTCGTGGACGGTAAACATTTTTGCAAACCAACAATACCACCACCCACATTTTGGAATAATGGAAACACAAATAAATTACACCAGCAATTGGTGTGCACAACATTATGTTGAGAATATAAATGGATTAGTCACGTCTCTGCATATACATTTTTTGACTCTTGGCAACATGTATCTGTTTTCAGTTCATCATAAAAATTCTGTATTGCGCTGTAATAAAACATAGTTGAATTTGAAGCTAGCAAACCCAATTCCAATAGACTTTGGTCTCTATCCATCTGAAAGGCTCATATGAAGTTTGAGAAAAGATGAGCACTGGAAACTAATATTATGTTGCAGAAACCGCTGGTCTAAGGGTAGATGGATGGACAGAATGACTGACCAACTAATGACCAGGACAAATGGAAAATAAGATTATCACTGTCATTATATCTTTTGGGTAGGAGGACATAACATAAAGTAAATGAGCCTTCCTTATAGCATTTAATTAATACTTCCTTGAACACATTGCTTATATGTGATTTTACTTTATCAATTAACATACATGTAAATACAGTAAAATCTGTCTTGAGAGACCACTGCTATGACAGAACACCAATCATGAGAGACCAGCTTCTCCATGTACCAATTTATTGATTATATAGTGTTACAACCTGCTATGAGAGACCACCTGTCATGAGACACCATTATGTTTTGACAGAAAGGGTGGTCTTTCAAGATAGGTTCCACTGTATAAGCCTTATCAATGTCTGAAAGTATTTGAAGCATAACATACTAAAAATGCATGCACCAATTTTCCAGTCTGTTCACTTATAAAACTGTTTAAAGAAATATCCTTGGGATTCGCAATTATTTGTTCATGTTATCCTTTAATCATATGATCATTTATCTGAGAGAAAAAAACGTGTCTTCCAGAGAATAAATGTTAGACTGTATCATTCAGCAATCTGTTTTTCTTGTTGATTTGGAACTTATCACCAATGTTGAATAACTACTTTGCTGGACATTCAGGTCAGGTTCTCATTTGCTTTTAACTCTTTTTAGGGAAGACCCAAACCAAAATGCATCTTTGCTGAAAGCTTGTGGCAAGCTTGCAATAAGCTAATTTGATGTTTATAAGCTAACATGCATGCTTGTGCAGGCTTAGGCAAGCTAGCTTGCACAAGGTTTCTTATTTGCTTTAGAAAGTAAAACTAGCTGGAACAAGCTTACTTGTTTGCTTCAGAAAGTAAATTTAAACTATATTGCAATAAGTTTCTTCATATATATCTATTCTTGTAAAAGATTGAGACCATGATCCAACTAGCATGCACATGCATGCAGCTAGGGGAACACATTCTGCAACCTTGGGTAAGCTTGCAGTGAATGAATAAACTTAAGTGAACAATGAAATTTAACATAATCTTTTTGCTGAACAGATTTGTTTTCCACTGCATTGCAACTATAAGATTACATTATTTAATCATTAAATATGCAGGTAGGTCAAGAAACATTTAACCTTCTCAACATTTAGTAAGTCTTAATTTAAATTTGCAATTCCACCAAAAAGGCATATAATTAAGAAAATCAAACTTGTACCAGAATATGAAGTATATCTGACACAGGGTGAGCTGCTGTCCCAGGCTTCCACACAGGATCAAACCAACCAAGAAAACTAACAATTGCATAGCTGCCAACTGTCCCGTTTTTTCCGTATTTGTCTTGTCATTTGGACCTGAATACAGGCATATATTTTGTTGGCAAAAATACGTTTTTTAATTTAAAAAATAATAAAAATTTGTTTGGAATTTTCAGTTTAGAACGTGCATTTGGTTCTATTTTGATAGAATGTATCGCATGTATATAGGAATACAGTTCTACAATATGATTGGTTCATTTGAAATCGAAGCTACCATGCATGTCGTTATCTGTCATATTGGATTTCGCAAATAGTTACTGTTGTCGCTGTGTCTCATCTTCGTAATGTTCAGCTTCTAATCATGTTATATAGGAAACAGGAATATTCAGAATTTTCTCCAGGAAAAAGAGAATGAAACAACTGGAAGGACAGTTTTGCCATCTTGTGTAGATTTGTGAAGCCATATAGTACAGGGCTCGAAATTAGCGGTAGTCTGCTAGCCCGAGGCTAGTAGATTTCCCCGTCGGGCTAGTAACTTTCATAATGTTAATAGTCCGACGGGCTAGTAAGTTTTTGGTTATCAACAGCCAGCATTTGTTTACTCAATACCCTAATAAAGATGTGACTTCGGCCGATGTTCTTTAGAATCAACGCAGTGACCGTTGTAAACACAGTCATAAAATATTAGCATGTGAAGATGAAGTCAATTTCTGCCTCGGAAATGTGTTTCTATTACAAGAAACCATCTGATTATGTGTGTTTCACTTAACAGCGCCAATTTAGGTCCCGTCATTAAGAACGGAAGTTTGGAAATTGATTCGTATTAATCTGATTGCAAATTAAATGGTATCACGCTTTATTCACGCGACCACAGTAACAAATTACAAAACGTTATACCACACAAAAGAACATAGCATCAACTATTCAAAGAAATTAGTTTAATGTTTGTTTCTTGAATGTATTTTTTTTTGTTGCTTGCTCCGAGTCACAAACGAGTAACTCATATTTTATGTTTGCATCGAAATAATTAGAAGAATTATATCAATTTATTATGATAACATTAATGACACATAATTTTCCAAGCAACTACTTTTAATGTGATACTAAGAATAGCTTTTATATTTTCCCCCCAAAAACGATTGAACAAATAATTGAATACATGTGGAGATATCCAAGCATTTGATGGGAATTAAAATCTCACATGGGCATCAAAGATTGAAAATATTCACGCTTATTATTAATTTCAGCAATACACTGAGGTTCGATTAATTAGGAACAATTACGAAACCTATGTTGTTAATGATGAGACCGTAATTGGAGCTGTTAAATACCACAGGTGTTCGATGCGCTCTTGATGTGAAAGGGGGGGGGGGGGGGAATCTAAAGAAACAAATCAGAGTGACAAAAATACCTTAGAAAAATATATCAGGAATATTTTTGGTATTTTTGTTGCTATGTATGATTTTGTTCCTTTTGATTATTGTTTTCTTTTTTATTCACATCAAGCTCGCGTCAAGCACCTGAGTTAGATATAATGCGCCGAGTCAGCTGGCTTCGTTTGATGGGAGCACACATTTTCCAAGTTAAAACTAACATTATCTTTTGATGTTAATATTTTATAACAGTGTTTACTTTAGCCACTGCTTTGATCGTGCAGAACATCTGCTGAAGTCAAGTCTTTATTAGGGGGAAGCCATTTGATGGAAAGGGGGGGGGGCAAAGGCGCGTATTTAAACGTGTTTCTTGCTCGGACTTTTTTATATAAAAAGGACACTTTGTCATTCCTTTTCTTACATCAAATAATTCGCGTCAGTTATACTGTAACATCTCATATTTCAAAACGAGGCACAATTCCCGCCTTATAAGACAGGCAAAATGTGGCATTTTATAGAAGGTCTTCAGCCTCCAGAAAAAAAGCAAAATTCATTCTGTTATCTTGCAGTTACAAAGACATATATGCTTTGACTTGGCCCACAGTTGTACAATCATATGCTGCTGACTGCAAGAATATTCTGGCATTGATTGACCTCATCCTGACAATCCCAGCCCACTCTGCTGATGCTGAAAGGGGTTTCTCAGAGATGAAAATGGCGAAGAGTGACTAGAGATCATGTTTGCAATCTTGGGTTCTGTCCGAACTAATCTTCATCATGTTTCATACAAATGACATTCCGACATATGATCCATTATCAGCAATACATTTGTGGAATGTTTAAGGAAGACAGGTAAGGAGACCAAAACAAACCCCATATGGACCCAGAGTGCAGGTGGAGGATGAGAAAGGACACCTGGATCCCTTTCTGGAATTGGATCCAGATTATCTTGATAAACAAGAAATTTGAATTTATTGATGATTTAAAGTAGAATTTATACTTCTGTACTTCTACATTTTATATGATAATGCTATTTATGAAATAAAATTGTTGTTAATCTCAATACGAGTGTGTGACATTGTTTTTGGGGACAGGGCTAATAAATGTTTGGCAGGGCTAGTAAATTTCACAGTACACTAGTCCTTCTGGCTACCAGGAAATTTGTGTTAAATTCAAGGCCTGCAGTAACGGAGTAAACTTGACGTTTTGCACCAGAGAGAACCTTAATGTAATTCGATCCAAATTAGATTTATTAAATTTCTTTTAGAAATAAACCTTCCTTTGCATATAATAGTGTTGCTGGTGATTTATTTTGCACACATTTTCCAGACATTACAATCGCAAAGGATTACTCTTTTGCTTTTGTTTTGAAACATTTTAAAAAGGAATTAGGAGGAAAGCCCTGTCTTACTGAAGCTAGTTTCAATAAAGTTATCAACAATAAATGTGCTACAGCTTTCAGGGCATTAAAGTCCAATTGATATCATGTACTACACTTGTTTCTTGTTACGTTTTATAATGCTTAATGTTATTTTTAAAAAAATCGACAAAGTTGAAGTTAATTAGCTTTATATTTTGCAAAACATGGCATCTAGAGTTACTGACAGAGACCAGGACACAAAAAGTTTGGATAACTTAAAAAAGGTTTTAAAAATGTGTGGAAATGGGAATGTCCTGAGTGCATGGAAAGTTGATGGAAATGTAGTTGGTCAGTTCATAAGAAAACTGAACACTAGAAGACTTGCATTTTGCGATCTTTGCAATAAAGAATTGAACTACGCCATTTGCGGTTGGAAGAGTTGGGAGCATAAAACGTTGAAACCTACAACTCAGTACAGGACATCCCCACCCCTTAATATTTTCAGAAGGGTTTTTTTTGGGGGGGGGGGAGACAACAATCATGTGTGATGTTTGAAAGCCCACATGCTTGTAGCAAGAAATCTGTGCAAGCTTGCCACAAGCTAGTAACAAGCTTGCACAAGCTTGTGATTACTTATTGTACTAGTTAAATAACAAGCTTGTGCAAGCTTGCACACGCTTGCTGCAATGTTCCAAATACAAGCTTGCTGCAAACTTTATAAATTAGCTTGTTGCAAGCTTGATGTGAGCTTTAAAACAAGCTTGCAATTTTGGTTTGGGGATAACCATCCTTTTTTATTTCATTGTTGTTGGTTTAATGCCATTTTTCAAACACACAATAAGTTATACATGGCAGCCAGTATTACTGGTTGGGGAAGAACCCAAGAAAGCAGTGGAGTAGTCACTCTTTGATGCAACTTAGAATTTTGTATCATTTTCATAAGAATTCTTCGAGTAATCAAAGTACCCTGCATACATTTTTAAAAAATGTCTTCTCTGGGTACCAATGTATGTATAAATGGAACAAACCTAAGTCATAACAGATTATTCATAAGAACATATTTTGCATTTCAGTTTTCTTTGTTTAACACAGATATATAGAACATACAATGTGCAAAATAAATGCATGCATGAGCTCAATTCTTTTATCACTTTTAATATTTAAAATAAAACAAGAGATTACTACAGTCATAATCCTTAAACTTACATGGTATCTTCAAAACAAATAGTCGGAGCCTCATTCTTCTCCACTCCTGTTTTCACATAGAAGGCATACTGTCCATAGGGGCACTTGAGACCACATTTAGTATCTAAAACGTGTTTAGAACCAACAATGAAGTGTTAGTTAAAGGTAATATGATAAGAATACTGAAATAGGAAATGATCATATAGCTCTCTTATGGGACAAATTTCAAACCTACATAATTTGCACCAAAAAGTATATATCTTACCACAATATGCCTATTTCTCATATTTTCCCCTATTTATTCCCTCAAACCGCTCCGGTGGCCTAGTGGTTAGAGCGTCTGCCCTGAAAGCGGGAGGTCGTAGGTTTGATCCCCGGCCGAGTCATACCAAAGACTTACAAAAATGGTACTAACAGCTGCCTCGCATGACGCTCAGCATTAAGAGGTTAGTGTTAGGACTGGTCGGCCTGGTGTCAGGATAATGTGACTGGGTGAGACATCATGCTACATGTCTGCGGCATGATGTCTCAGTGCTAGACATCACTATAAACTGCCTCACTGCAGACATCGTAGCGATATGACTGAAAAATTGTTAAAGCTACGTTAAAAATCCTAATCAAACAAACAAACAAAATTTATTTCCTCAAACAAGAAGTCACCTTCTTTTTAGGTCATATTTTAAACCACTATGGGGTCACCTTAAAAGAGGTTGACCACTCTAAAATCTTCATGCATCACTATAAAGAACCACACTGGAAAAGTATGCTCAATAATTAATTTTAGCATTATTCTTTATGAATTTAGACTGATTGCACTCTCCCTTGAAAGAGTAAACATGCAACTTAAAGTCGAAATACATTTGCTTGTATAGAAGCTAAAGTAGGCTTCAATCATTACTGAAATCTCCAGCCCACCATTACCATGTCACAGTGTAAACATTTAACGTAAAGTTAAAATACATTTGCTTGCTGAGAAGTCTTCAATCATTACTGAAATATCCAGCCCACCAAAACTGTTCAACTTCAGCTCTTACTGTGTCTGTTCATTTCGGGCAAGAATTCTAAAATCTGACTAACATATATTATTTGATATACTATATAAACATTTTGAATGGCAGGGTTCAGTTTGAGCAAGAATAGGTGACAGATTAGCACCACTCAACTAACTAGGTCTTGTCAGTAAGTCTGTGTTTTTTAAAATTATTTTTCCATCCAGATGCCTACCTGTCAGTTTTGGAAAACAGTCTTCCATTTTTCTGACATCAATTATAGGAAAAAAAACTTACTGCTTATGCATCTGTGACAATTCACAGGACAGTTAGTACCATGTTACATTCATGTCACTAGTCAAAATCATGTCTCAGTCACAGCTATAAATGAATCCGAATAGCATTACTTGGTCCATTATAGGTAAACATAATGCTTGTGTCAATTGACAGTACGGTCAGAGTAGACAACTGCACACAGCTGATACTGGTATCTTGAAAATGTCATTACAATAGTTATCACAGGCATGACCTTAAAATGTACGTCATTTCATTAAACATGTCACATATTATAAATACATGTCTTGTGTTGAAATACTTGCACATTGTAATTGATGTGTATGTAATGTGCAGTTACACATGATAAACCATGATGATAAATTATTTCTAGTAGTATTTAACAAGTCATCATATCCTGAATGAATTAAACAAGAAAAGACTCTTCTCCACATTATTTATTTTTTCCCTCATATATGGACAAAAAAAAGAATAAATTAAAAAGAATATTGTCAATGATCTAATATCTTCAATGGAATTGAGTAAAACTTAAGAAACAATATTTTAAAATCCTATGAAAATTCTGCAAAATGTATGTCAGTACTGTACTTACCATCTACTTTTTCAAATGGAAACTTACCTTGACTTTTCTCCAGACCACTGACATCCCATACTTGACGGCTCTCTATCAAATTAAAATTTACATGTTATACGTCAAGAAAATCACAATCTTCTTATATTGCCTCTACAAAGGAAATTAAGCATTAAATGTCTATTCAAGAGAATGTGATAGCAAACTGATCATGTATAGCTAGACAAATGAATGTGATAGCTAATTAATCATGTATGGCTAGATATATGAATGTGATAGCTAACTGATCATGTGTGACTAGACAAATGAATGTCATAGGTAATTGATCATGTATGGCTAGACAAATGAATGTGATAAGTAATTGATCATGTGAATGAAAGTGATAGCTAAATGATCATGTCTGGCTAGACAAATGAATGTGATAGCTAACTGATCATGTGTGGCTGGGCAAATGAAAGTGATAGCTAACTGATCATGTGTGGCTGGGCAAATGAAAGTGATAGCTAATTAATCATGTGTGGCTGGGCACATAACAGTGATAGCTAATTGATCATGTATGGCTGAGCAAATGCATGTGATAGCTAATTAATCATGTGTGGCTGGGCACATAACAATGATAGCTAATTGATCATGGGTGGCTGGGCAAATGAAAGTGAGAGCTAATTAATCATGTGTCTCTGGGCACATAACAGTGATAGCTAATTGATCTTGGGTGGCTGGGCAAATGAAAGTGAGAGCTAATTAACATGTGTGGCTAGAGAAATGAATGTGATAGCTAAATTAATTGATCATATGTGGCTAGACAAATGAATATGATAGCTAATTAATCATGTGTGGCTGTTCAAAATAAAGTGATAGCTAATTGATCATGTATGGCTGGGCAAATGAAAGTGATAGCTAACTGATCATGTGTGGCCAGGCAAATGAATGTGATAGCTAACTGATCATGTGTGGCTGGGCAAATGAAAGTGATAGCTAATTAATCATGTGTGGCTGGGCACATAACAGTGATAGCTAATTGATCATGTATGGCTGAGCAAATGCATGTGATATCTAATTAATCATGTGTGGCTGCGCACATAACAGTGATAGCTAATTAATCATGGGTGGCTGGGCAAATGAAAGTGAGAGCTAATTAAATGTGTGGCTAGAGAAATGAATGTGATAGTTAAGTTAATTGATCATGTGTGGCTGGGCAAATGAAAGTGATAGCTAATTCATTGGGTGTGGCTAGACAAATGAATGTGATAGCTAATTAATCATGTGTCTCTGGGCACATAACAGTGATAGCTAATTGATCATGGGTGGCTGGGCAAATGAAAGTGAGAGCTAATTAAATGTGTGGCTATAGAAATGAATGTGATAGTTAAATTAATTGATCATGTGCAGCTGGGCAAATGAAAGTGATAGCTAATTGATCAGGTGTGGCTAGACAAATGAATGTGATAGCTAATTAATCATGTGTCTCTGGGCACGTAACAGTCATAGCTAATTGATCTTTGGTGGCTGGGCAAATGAAAGTACGAGCTAATTAAACATGTGTGTGTGTGTGTGTGTGTGATTTGGATTTGTTTCATAGCCTTAACAATATTTCAGTCATACATCTGTATAATCAAGATCATTGGTACATCAACACATTTAAGAATGGAATTCACTTGGAACATTCTATACTTTTGTATTTGTGATAGAACCTTATGATTATTTGTGATTTAACTGACAATACTCTTCATTTTTCTTAAATTTTTAGTTTATAAACTAGAGAAATAAATTATTTGAATTTTCTGTTACTTAAAGACCGCAAAGTTGTGCACAAAGGCGTATTGTTAAAGTCATCTGATTCGGTTTCAACAAGAGTTTCTCTTACACAGTCTCTTCATTTACAATCATCCCTTCAAATTGGTTTTGACATAAAACTGTGTATCCTTCCTACTGAGCACATGTCAAAGCTGCCCATGTTTGCTACCGTTATTCAAAATGGTAGAAATGTAAAATTTCTCCCTATTTCATTTACACCTAGGTATTGAGCTGATGAGCAGAAAATACATAAACGCTGGTTTTGTATCTTTAATGGCAGCTTGAAAATAATGCAAGTACATAATTCGTTTCAAAATCATAGCCTTTACGGGTTGAACTTGTCAATGACAATATACAGGAAAGAAATTTCGTTTACACCGTATGACAAGATAAACATCTGTACTCTACAATTTTCAACCTATAAGTGTGTAATATTAGCATGAATATATTTTGTGGAAAGACTTCAAAGGATTGAAACCAATTTGCCTGAAAGGCATGAATGAACCAATTATTTTTAAAGGTGGAATGTTCTTGTTGAAAGAATTTTTTAAGTGATATGAGAACAGAAATATATCTGCTTTTCTTCAAAAATTATTTTAATTTTTAAAAAATTACCAACACCCAAATAAAGAACTTGTGCCAGCATCAATTGAACTGTGGGATATTTGGCACAATTATTTTTATTTAATTTGTGCCAACCTGTCACGAACAGCAGGATTCCCACAAACTTGCGTTCTAGAAGACACACTGAACTAGACATCACAATCATTTAGTCAAAACCCAATTCAATATGATCATCCATTCAGGTAGAATAAAAGTTGAACTGCGATGGCCATATTAGATTTCCTAGTAGCACCATTCTAAATTTAGCTTGACAACAACAAAACTACCTCTTCCAGAACAGGAAAAATTAGCAAAATTGACACTTAATCTATATTAAAAAAGCAAAATGATCAAGTGCAAGTTAAATAAATGGCAAATTACTCTGTAATCAATTTTCGTGAGCATCAATTTGTTGTGTTTTCCTAAAGTAATGATTATTTTACCTGTACTTCAATTTGTGGATTGCGATGTGGTACTAGTGTTTCCGAATAAGTATTATTGTTTTGAAAGATATTTATTTAAATTTGTTGTTTGGACGAAGTACAAAATCAATGAAAATTGGTGTCTCAAAAACCTGGCCAGAGCCTGTGTGTAATGCCAGCTAAAAATACTTTACTGAGAAACTTTAACCAAAACCTTAAACGATATACAACAGAAAATAATATGTCTAACTTCCCACAATGACCACAAATATAGTAATTTCAAGTAATGAAGAAAATGGTGGATTTAAAATATTAATGTCATCAATAATATGAGTTCATACTTTTAATGTCTTTCACATCAACAATGAAAATGATTAAAATTGTAAGTCTGGCTTTTAGTAGCATATTTAATTAAAGAATTTTGCTAAAAAATCTCATGTGCATACCCTACCCCCTGCAAGATTACAACAAACTGACCCAAAATCTAAACAAATCCATTATCTCATTGTGTACATAAAGAGAAAAAAAGAACACTTACTAATGGCATAAATTAAATTGGTTGGTTAATTTTCATTATAGATTAAATAGAAACACAACGTTTATATTTGTATTATGTGAATATACTGGAGCCTAAAACAAAAGGAAATTTAACAACAAAATTTTGCCATTATGTATAGAGTCTGCACACTCTGTTTTAGTGAAAGATTGGTTTTTGGAGGTTTGTTTTAAGACAGCCATTCTGAAAAGACACACCTCTAAAATCCAAATCACACTCACACACTAAAATGACTTTCTGTGAAAATGTAAAATTGCATCCTTACTTGGAATTCTGGCCACTACTGACACAAGATAGAGACACAAGCAGGCAATAGTCAGCAAAGCACATAACTTCTTCATGCCTAAAAAAATATAATTAAAACATATAAATAAGAACAAAAGTCAAATTCCTGACTAGGTAAATGACAGATTAACAGTAAATTAAACAGTATCTTCTTTTAAGATCATTTGCAATTGATAACCTTCAAAACGCATGCAACCTTTGCAATCAATATTCCAAACCTTGTTTAATTCTTAACAGAAAATCAATGAAAAATTCACACAATATTTTGATAAAATATTAAAGTAATTACTTTTACTTAGTAATCTCTACTGAAATGAGTTTGTTTTAAAACTACACAGCTGTCAAAATAAATATCAAGGGAGGCAACCAGTCTGACTAATTACTCACAGGATTAGAATTTATGTCCCTTTATTTATTTTGATTGCTTGGTCAGAAAGACAGTTAAATTTAGAGTGTCTTATTACGATATTATTAGAAATACAAACTACAGAAGAATGAAATCTGTCAGAGTCAAATATTATAATGTGGTAATAAATGAAGTCTGAATCAACCAAGTTGTGAGAGATGTGTACTGTTAGTATATAATGGAAAATACACTGACAAAAGACATATGTAACATGAATTTGTAGCAAAATATAAAATGGTATCATATCTTTAGCTTTAGACATATTGTTCAACCATATAACTAATGACACACACCCCTTGTTCCACATCAGTGCCCCTTGGCTTGCAAAGATGGGTGAAAGTGAACATTTATTAATGGTGGTCCAATTCTAAGAACCATTAACATTTTAATTAAATTAATTTTCATGTGCATTTTGTAATAGGAGAATAATCCCCCTCCCCCCCCAAAAAAAATATCCAAATGGTTTAATCCATGTGGTAGACTGATCCAAATCACCTCAGACCCTGCACTATCACTGTTTTGCAGTTGGATAGTATTTGACAAAACTTATGATCATTTCACCAAGACACAAATAGATTAAGTACGTATAACCAGTATTTCTCCTGGGGCTTACCTTTGCAAATTATTTTAATTTCAAGGATGGATCATACATAAAAATACATAAATATAGTCCGTAAAGAAACTAATGGCAGCCGGATGGACCAACAAGTATTACCAAGGTTATATTCAACACAGGAAAAATATCTTTATATGTTTGATATAAGCAACATTCATAACTATCAAATGAAATGGAATTTTTAAAGAAATTAAAAATTACAAGAATTAAAAAAGACATTTCCTAAATAAATGAAATAAATAAAAATGACATTTAAGGGACTGAAGTTCAACTTTATAAATAAATGTCCAGGAATTCAAGATAAGACCATTTCTTCTTTTTACTGCTGAGTATTCAAACCATTCTCTGATATTCTTGAGTGATGCAATTATCAAATTATTTACTATGACAGCCATATGTATGTTGTATGATCAACTCCATTTCATTCAGCACAAACTAGACACGAACAAAGACTTTTGTTAAAAACCTCATGATCATATGACCATCAATTCAGGAAATTCAGGAAAGCTAGAGACCAAATTTACAACACATTCATGGCAGCTATATTTGAGGTCAGTTTTCATTCAGGATACCATACTTATCTTCCATTTGCAAGAAGTAAAAGCAAGATTTTCAAGATGGCTACCATGGTAACCATATCGCATGTCAAATCTACACAATTTTTATGTAGTACCAAGTAAACATATGAAGACTTCTTGTGCAAACCTTACCATTGACATGGTTATGTCATCAAGATGGACTAGGCACAAATTTTAAAAACAGCCCCTCTGGCAGTCATACTTAGCATAAGATTGGCACAGTTTTCATTTAGGACCATGTCTTCTGGTGAAAACCCCATCAGCGAAGTAGCAAAACATAAGATTTTCAAGATGGCCATTATGGTGGATAAATAGATTATCTGAACCAATTTCACTTAGAAACAACCACATGATATATTTTAGTGAAAACCACATGCTGATATGACCATCTATTCAGGTGAAGTAGCAATAACAAAATTTACAAGATGGTTGCTGTGGTGGCCATATTGAATATTCAAGCATTTTTAATAATGAGCATTTAGAACCAATGACACAAATGTGTATGTAATATTTCATGGCAATCCTCCAAGTAGTTTAGAAGAAGTAACAAACTTATACTAATGGACAGGCAGATACAGATCAGACAATAAACTCTTAAGGCGTACGACCAGAAGAGCTAAAAAAATATTCAAAGGAAGATACAGAGCACTGACATATTGCTGAAAAGAAATTGACAGGCATGGAAAAATCCTCTGAATATTATTCTATATTAATAAAATTAACCATTCTTTTAGACATATATATGTCCATTGCACCTCAAGAAACAAGTCTCTGAAAAACTAAATATTCAAATATGAACAGCCTTATACTGTTACAGATTGTTAGTAAAAACTGTAAAAGAACAAATATTCAATTTCAAGAGATATTTTATCTCTACTGACAGCAGACTTGGATGATGCAATGTTCTCCCTGAGATTTTTGTAAAGACATCTTTGACTTCGTCACCACAAATCACCCAACATTTTCAGCATCTTGGGCCTGAAATGCTTAGAAAAATTAAGTTGGGATTTTGAGCTTATGGAGTGATCCCCCTTTGTCTATTGCCAATCTGTCCTCTATCGCTGTAATATGAAATATCCATTTCCAATTCACAAAATAATAAATGGGAAATTGTTTGATCAGCTGATTACTTTTGTTGCACCAATGTATTCATACCACCTTAAGTATGCCAGTAATGTGACAATGTAAAACCAAAAGATGTATAAAGAAACGCATAGATGGGTTACTTCATAGCAGTTTGCATGCCAGGGAAACATCAGAGAAAAAAGATCAGAGGAAAAATGTAGAATGCTATAAAGATTTTGAGTGCTGGTAAATAAAAATATATTTATAAATCTCTGCTATGTGGAACATATGAATATGAAAAGCACAATATTCTGAATATAATTCATTAGTGATAGCAGTATGTATCAAGATCTATAAGAGATAAATGTGTTACTTACACCTGTAAGAATAATATTTATATAAGGTGCATTTGTTATTGAGACAAAAAA
Source organism: Unio pictorum (assembly GCA_030141615.1). NCBI lineage: Eukaryota > Metazoa > Mollusca > Bivalvia > Unionida > Unionidae > Unio > Unio pictorum. Next base: position 12,904,111 of record JARLTB010000059.1, read on the forward strand.
GCAAATAATGTGTGATTATCTTGCACTGTGACCAAAGACATGACTCAGCTGATGCCACAGCTCTTTGACTGCTTTATAGATTCAAAAATTGTGTTGATGCAAGCTCCAAGTTACAAATACTTTCAATATGGCAGGAAAATTTCATAGTACATTTCATCAAAGTTAAGGATGTAAATTTTTCAAAAAATTTAAAACATGTACAAAGTATGAATAACTGAAATGTTGCCATTTAAATGAACCTATTCGAAATTCAACCTTTTCATCAATCTGGAATTTAGGCTTACAGCAGCAGCTATTTCTATTCAAAATGTTGACACTGCACATGCTGCATCTCGCTAAATGTGTCACTGTTTCATTTGCCTGACAACTTTTACGTATTAATAAAACAGGATTAAATTTATAGGATATGTCTTTGCAGAATATATCTCAAACTTAGGAGCTACATCCAGAATATTAGTGTGATATTGTTTTATACTGCTATGTGTACACAATGACAAAAATCCATAACGCAATTGGCCCTATGACCTGGATATGTGCATGGCATGTAGACTCTACAATAAGTGGTTTTACAAACTTGACTAAGTGTTTGTTTTTAAATTTCTGCTAATTAAAATGTTTGTAAACTGTAAATGTGAAATTTAAAGAAAAGTTTGCATCATCAGCAAATGAATCTGATGTGCAATGCATGGTACAAGCAAATTCTCTTTTGCAAGTTGTGCCACATCATTTGAAAAATCCCCCATACTGTAAGCAATAAGTTAATAGAAAACAGTCCTTTAAGCAAAGATACAGAAATATATATTATTGGAACAGGTAGTTTCTGCAATACTGACAGTACACTATACTAAGAAATTTACAAAATTAAACCGGTCAGCCTCAATCAAACTAGAACCTTTCTGTGTCAATAAAAAAATGTAGAAACATTTGGAATATATGTAGCAATTATAAGCGATGACCTAGTCCTAGGTGTCAATAATAACAAGCTAATCTGAATTTCCACTTTTTCAAAAAGGAGACTGTCATGATAGACTTCTACACTTAATGGAAAAATACAATACAAGCATAAGGGCCCATTCATAAAAACAATATATATATTTTCATGGAAATCACTCAAATGTGCAATACACAAGTTCAGTGTTATGTGTATTTAATTTGAATTGTTTGTTAATTTTATATTTATTATATGCTATTGGTTATGTCAAATTATATATTTTTAGCTGACCTTGTAGAAAATCATGTTCCCTGTCTACCTGATTAGGTTAATTCATTTTTTAATTATGTAAACAACTAATACATAGTTTATATTTCTCTGCGAGTGTAATTTAAATATCAGGATCATTATCTTGGTCTGAGAAAAGGACATTCTGTTTATCATGTTCTTTACTATACTTCTGGTATCAGACCATCTTAATTTTACCTTGGAGTGTTCTGGAACCTTTGTCCTACATCCTGGCTCTTCTTTTGTGTCATTGTTTTTTTACAACAAATTTTTTTCTCTTGAAATTATTTATTTGTGCTTTAAGATCTTGAAGCAGCAATATCTATGTCCAGTATCTGATTTAGGCTGGAATTTAAGTATTCAATTTATTTATTAACTGAAAATACAAAGTGCTCAATAAAATTCTTTCACTTTCTGTCAAATATGATAAGTGCTTTTTAGTAATGGTGACCATATTTGATGATGAACTTTTCCAAATTTGAAAGCTCATAATGCTAGAATGCCTTCTGTCAAGTATCACCAAATTATAAAGAATGATTTGTATCATTCACACAAATCTGAATATCTTTTAAATACAAAACATAACATGTCTAAGTTCAATGCAAAATCCAAAATTATCATAAGGAAAAATAAAGAATGTGTACAGTCTATTATGTAGTTACACAGTATACATTTTAAACACTTAGAATTAAGATTCCATATAAATCTGACTAATGTACATAATTCTTTTCACTATGACATGAATAACTGTACATAATTCTTTTCACTACAGCATGACTAACTGTATATAATTCTTTTCACTATGGCAAGAATAACTATACATAATTCTTTTCACTATGGCATGAATAAAACTACATAATTCTTTTCACTACAGCATGAATAACTGTACATAATTATTTTGACTAAAGCATGAAAAACTATAATTCTTTTCACTACAGCATGAATAACTGTACATAATTCTTTTCACTACAGCATAAATAACTGTACATAATTCTGTTGACTAAAGCATGAATAACTATATAATTTCATTAAAGAATGAATAACTGTAATAATTATTTTGACTACAGCATGAATAACTGTACATAAATCTGTTGACTCCACCATAAATAACAGAATTCTTTTGACTACAGCTTAAATAACTGTTAATAAACAAACTGAGTAATTTTATTTCAGGACTAGTCAATACAATTCCCTTGTTGACTGAGCAAACATCAGTTGGCTATTGTTTACCTTGGACTAAGCCATGATTATGAACAGGATGCACTGAACACAAACATAAGTAAAGACTTGATGGCTTTATTGTGAATGGTTATTAGATTAACATTGACCATCTCACTGAATACAAACATAAGAAAAGACTTGATGGCTTTAATGTGAATGGTTATTAGATTTACAATGACCATCTCACTGAACACAAACATAAGAAAAGAATTGATGGCTTTATTGTGAATGGTTCAATAATAATTAGATTAACAATGACCATCTCAATGAACACAAACATAAGAAAATACTTGATGGCTTTATTATGAATGATTCAATAATAATTAGATTAACAATGACCATCTTAATGAAAACAAACATAAGAAAAGACTTGATGGCTTTATTGTGAATGGTTCAATAATAATTAGATTAACATTGACCATCTCAATGAAGAGCAGACATCTTTGAAATATAAGCTGAGATGAGAGTGCTGTGATTGACTACAGACTCAAAAAAAATGAAAACTCACAAATATCAACAATTAAACATACTTATTCACTTGAAGCACGATAGTAAGAAGACATTTTTTTCTAGAAGAATAAAACACATCTTACCAAATTATAACATCAAATTCTTTTTCAATTTTACATTAAAACTTGGTATGTCTTCTATAAACTGGAGAAATATTGTAAAATTTAGAAAGGCATGCCATGATCTTGTTATATCTGAATTTGTGTTATAACAAGATGTGTTATATTGGGTTTCAGTGTACGTTACTTAGTATGAGCTATGTCACTAAGTTAATTCCAAGCTTTATGTGGTGCATATTTCATTAGTGTATTCAATGCCCAAATGATAAACAAGGTTAGAAATATATAAATTCAACACCAATGTTAAATATAAAAAGCACCAACACCAAATCAAACTTTCAAAACTAGTCCTGATATATAAAATTTTGAATAGTTAAGAAAGGACAAATAAGGAATGGACTGTTTTCTGACCAACATGAAAACAAATTAAAGTTGAATGAAAATTTTTCCAATTTTATGCTGTATAAATTAAGTGATCAGCTATACAACTGCACAAAATAATTAGATTTGTACCAAATAAAAATCCATCTTAAGAAATGTATTTTCTTTTTCACCAAAAAGTTTCATTTCATTGGTGGATCTGGGTGGACACTTCTCTTTTCATCAGCATCACTTTCATGCCTCAATTTCACATTTAAATTGTTGTGAATGACTGTAACAAGTACTAGGAGACAGGTCCAATTAGTAATATTACCGAAACAGATTTGTTTCTTTATCTTTGGCTGAAATTAAGAAATATTGTCTTTACATTTTTTAGGAGATATTTACTCTTCATGACCCAGCCTATTTTTAATTTCATCTTGGCTAACTAAATTTGTAAAATAGTCCATTCCAAATTTTAGCCAACTAAATACTGAAGTTCAATGTGAAAAAAGAATAACGAATTTAAACCTCATTATTTTAGAAAGTTCATTTTCAGTGGTGACCACTGCTGTAGTACACTGCAAATCTGAAACAAATATCAAACTTCATTTACTACATTTGCAAAATTCCTTTGTTTTCAATTCTAACATTTTGGTCCAAATTATTAACATAATTATTGGAAATGGTACCAAATCCAGTACATGGTGAACCTTCTTTCTATGAAATCATGGGTAGAAAATGATTGGACATCATTGTTATGTATATTTAATTTGTATTGTGTGTTGGCTTTATCCACAATTAAAGAATGTAAGGGTCATTTTGTAAACAAAATATAACATAGATAATTTTTTTCTATGAACGTAGCTTATATTTTAAGATAATTATTACTTGTAAGTTAATATGTTTATTTATTTTTTAGTTCAGGACACTGGTTTTCCCCTCAGGAATCCCCAATATACCTGATGTATCCCATGTTCTTCATTACAATCTAAATGAAATACCGGACATTCTTTACAACTTAGAATGTTCTGGAAATTAACTTTTGACCCTCATCCCAGCACTCTTATTGCTATTTGGGATTTTATATTAAGGTTTTTTACATCAGAATCAATTTATTCCTATCTTTACATCCATAGATGACTTAATCTTTCTATTGTGTTCAATTAATATTTAAGAGGATTTCATTTATTTAAATTATTCACCAGAATTACAAAGTGATCATTAAACCTTTCAGCATAATAACTTTTTAGGTGATTACTGTAGTATCATTTATTTTTGCTGGACTCAATTTTCGTGGTTTTGTTTTTAAAAAAAGGCATTTTTGTGGGTACTTAAATTTGTGGTTTTGCCTGCCAAAAGATTGCATATTAGTAGGTATTTAATTTCATGGTTTAACCTCTACAAATACCCAAAAAAAGAATACAAAAAAATAAAACTATGCTGACGCAAATGGCAGTCACACTAATGTTTAAAACAATCCTACCACCTGTATGGGTACAAATCAAAGACCTGGCAAGTTCAATACTTACACCATGCTTCTGATCAAGTGAATAACATCAGTCAAAGCCGACGCAGCCAACAACACTCAAACAATACTACCATCACTATAAGCACAAATAAAACACCCATCAAGATTAATCAGTTTTGCCATGTTTTCATTTGAGTGTTCAACATCAAAGGAAGCAGACGCAGCCAACAAAACAAGACCAATCAGTTATTAAAGTACATATGAATGATCTCTCACTTAAACCGCTGTCCATCAAGTTGCACCATCAGTACTTTCTGACCATTATGGCATTAACACAGTTGCTGAAGTGTGGTAAAATTTAACTTAGCTCCCCCTTGGTTTCTAGACTTCCTAACCCAACAAAAGCTGCAAACCTGGTGCAGACGTTGGCTTACCAGGTAGCTAATTACACAGTAGAACCCCTGCTTTAGTTGACTGAAAGATTGACTTGAATAAGTATTAAATTTAATTTTTATATACTATTATTTTGTACTATTTCATTTTTAGTATTACTACGGTGTAAATACCTTAAGCTTTTTCTATATTTTCTCTCTATCCTTACCTACCGATATCTCACATATCGATTTAAGGCAGTGAGTATAAAATTACATGACGAATACAGTACCTTATCAAATGTGTGCATTGAAACAATATAACATTATTTATAATTCTTGCTTCAAAAGATTTTTAAAAAATAAAAAAAATACATGTAAAAACTATTATTTAATTACCAAATTACAGTATTGACCATGATTTATCAAATACAAGTAGCTGTGTTAATCTCTAGGAATGAAACACTAATAAAATGGGGAGGGATCATCATCCTAAGTGACTCATTTTTTGTTGAGGATTTAAATTTGTGGTTCATAGCAACAACAAAACCACAAAAATTGGTCCCCCATGAATATTGATGATACTACAGTATTTAGAATTAAGTTAGAGGCCCTTTGGATCATAGCAACAACAAAACCACAAAAATTGGTCCCCCATGAATATTGATGATACTACAGTATTTAGAATTAAATTAGAGGCCCTTTGGATTATATCATTGTGATACATCAAGACTGCTAGCATATCAACACTATTCCTGGTTACTGGTACATCAAACACATTCAAGATTGGAATCAATTCAGAATTCTCTATACTTTTAGAATTCTGATATAATGTTTAGGACTTATTGGGATTTAATTCACAATAGTAAGTTCTTTTAAACTTTCACTTTGTATTCAAGGGAAATAATATATTTGTTGAATATTGGTTATTCACTACATTACTGTTTTCTTAATTTTAGACAACAGAATTATAACAATCGTACAACATCTAGTGCTTATCACTAAAAAATTTCATGAAACTATGAGTAGCATAAAGACTGTACATGGCAGCTAATCCAGAACTTAATGCCAAACCCTTTTATGAAACCATAGATAGCATAATTACTGGACATCATATCAAATCCATTTCTTATAGCTGAATCATGTTATTAAATCATGGGTGGCATAATGATTGACCATGGTACCAAATCCAATATTTACAGATGAAAACTTGTATGAAAACATAGGTGGCATGGTGATTTGACATGTACCAAGTCCAGTACTTACAGCTGAACTTTTCTGTTAACCCTGGGTGCCACAGATATTCTCTTAAGTAGCTACCGAAGAATATTTTAGTTTGCCTGGTTTTCTTTGTGTCGAATTCATATTCACAATGAATATTCTACAACATATTTTACTCTGGTTATATTTTTCCCTGTCCTTCAAAGAAATGATAATTTATACAAAATATAATATAATAAGTAGACCCAAATTGAGAGCAGTTTTATAAAAACACTGTCTTCTAATTTTAAGACTACAAACACGTAAATAACTTTTCATTTTCAATGTCAGATTCAAAACTTAAAAAAATAAACTACATGCCTCTTAAGTTTTGTAAACCAAAGACATAAAAAATGCTCCTTACTTTTAGTGTAAATTTTTGTAATGTGCTTGGTAAAAATATATTACACATAATGAAATGTAGCAATAGTTCTGTATTTGGTTCCATGTAGCAACCAGTGACAACCCTCTTCATATTATATGCAATTTCTGTTTTTACACTGACAATAACTGTTAATATAAAAATACATGTTAATTTTACATATTCAATACATGTACCATGTTAGTATACACAAAAGACAAATATTTTATATTTAAATTAACAGAAATAAAGTTTCAACTGTCAATTTTATTTGCCCTCATGAAAATGCAACATCACACCTGAACTTCTAAACACATGGTTACGATTGGTTGACTTACAAGTTCATCCATAAAGAGATATCACGTTTATATTCTGTAATAAAGCTTCTTTTCGATTAATTTCTCAAATGTTAACACTCCTACTCCCTTACCCAATTTCCTCCAGAATCTTCTAACAGTCCTGAACATCTTTCTGGTTATTCAAGACAACAGGATCCAGTGATTTTTGTGCAAATTATAAACTAGAATGAAAAAAAGGACTTTAATCTATTTGTGGAGTAATAACTGAAGCAACTAAATAAAATTTCATTACAATGAGCTATCTAATTATCAACTGACATTCCAGGGCAGTTTCCTCAATTTCAGGCTTTTAGTTACAATGTTTCCCTGTTGTTTAACACATAAACCCCTGGTGGTTTTGCTGTTTTTGCATGAATTGCGAGTAGGAAACACATTTTGGGGACTATTTCTGAATACATCCTAATACATCAACTTCCAAGCAATTTTCCATTAGCCTAATGCCTAGCTGTGATAAAAACATTTTCATATGGAGACCACTCTTTATTAAACATGGAACCGCTCCGGTGGCCTAGTGGTTAGAGCGTCCGCTTCGGAAGCGGGAGATCATGGGTTTGATCCCCAGCCATGTCATACCGAAAACTTACAAAAATGGTACTAACAGCTGCATTGCTTGACGCTCAGCATTAAGAGGTTAGTGTTAGGACTGGTCGGCCTGGTGTCATGATAATGTGACTTGGTGGGACATCATGCTACATGTCTGCAGCATGATGCCCCAGTGCTAGATATCACTTTAAAACTGCCTCAATGCAGACATCGTAGTGATATGACTAAAACATTTTTAAAGCTACGTTAAAAATCCTAATCAAACAAACAAACAAGTTAAAAATGGCCACCTCACCCTACTTTTTGCACAGGTTCACCTGTCTGTGTGCAGTTCACACTGGTCTGCCTTACATCTGAGGCCAAAAAGTCTAAAATCTAGACACAAAATCATATTTCGACCACGTGCAAATTTTGGATTTAGAAAAACAGATCCCAAAAATTAGATTTTTCCCTCTGTATTTTGCAGTGCAACTAAAACATCCCGATTATTTGGTATCATTGTAGAGCTAAATCTGTCTACCTTTCTATAATACCACCCACTTTAGTGTATCATACATGACCTTGACACTACAGAGCTTGGCAGTAGGCTACTACCTTTTGCCCCATAAATGTGATGCCAGGGATTAATGTGTTAAGTGATTGTGCAAACAAAATTTGCCATACATGTTGTAATCACAGTAGCAGTCCTTTATTCTCTATAGATTCTCTTAAAGTTACTAAATTAGTTTTCTTATTCTTAAATTTTAAAAAAAATGGTACTGCATTCACATTATATATTCATTTTCTCAAGGGTTATAATCTGCAGTAAAATATTATGAAGCCCTTTGTGTGTTTAATTGGCTTTCTCTAGATGTGTGAATTACTTCTGGCCTCCAAAGCAAAAATGCTGCAATGAAAATCAGTTTCTTTTACATAACCCATAATCCTCATTTCATTATGATAGTTGCAATCAATATAATTCATATCAAATCAAATGGATTTATTATGTGATTTTCATTTGATACTTTCAAATTTTTTGCTACAACAGTATTGGCAATATCACATGACTACTGAACCTTCAATGTGATGGATATGTTGATTGTGAGATCTGAGTAGTCATATGACTAAATAAGAGTTTCTTCTAAGCCACCCAACCCCATTTTTCTTATTTTTACATTTCTGTTGCAAATGTAGATGGTGAGTTCCAGGGCAAATATCATCAACACTGTAGTTTCTTCTTGTCTGTCAGTGAATTTAAGATATTATGAATGTTACATTCTAAATTTCTGAGAAAATAAATCATATTTCTATCAATATCATGCAGGTACATCTCAACAAAAAGTCTTTCAAGTTTGCTAGTCTGGCTAGTAGCAAGCAGCTATCGTATGGTGTTGGCAAATTCCAACTTTTTTATATACAAATGAGTTGGATCACAATATTAATGTCCAAATATCAAGAGTCTGATTATCATGTAACTAACAATACAAAATGTGAATAGCAGGTAAAATTTCAACCTCACTGTCTCATCTATCAGTGGATTAGAGGCATAACGAATACAATGCTTACAATTTCTAAGGGAAAAAAGTCATTTTTATATTGTTTTCATGCAGGTGTGACTTGATGGAACATAATTTAAAGTTGCTGGGCCTACTAGGACATGGCTACCCTATGATGCCACCACACAGTGGAGAGACACAGAGATCTCACTATGATTTTAAAACTAGACATCTAGAACTCCTATTTTTACCAAAATAGAGGTCCAGCCACCAAAAGTTGCAGTCCCCATAAGCATATTGGGCATACCTGAAGTGGCTAAATGTCCAGATGAGAAGAACCATTGGTTGTCTTTGAGTTTAATTTTCCTAATTCTTTATATCACTGGCATTTGGCTCTTATTTGACATTTTAAGTCAGACTTAATTTTGTCAATTTAAGGAAAGGCCTTTTTCCAAACATGAAGACAGGCACCATCTATTTTCTTACACTTGGCTACTTCTCCATCCAAACTGTCAGTTCTAGCAAATTTAGCACTTTTCTGAATATCATTAAAATCTCAATGAATTTGCTGTTTAAGCCCCAAATACTTATAACAATTTTACAAATGGCATTTTGTCTAAATCTCGACATGTCTTGATTTTGAGGTTACATGCACTACTTATTCTGCTACACTAGGAAATGAACACAATAACGAAAACTAAGTTGTTTTCATTTGATGTACTCTAATAATGACCACATGTACATCTCTGGGTCTTTCTGACTCAGAAAACAGTCATTGTAAATATCATTACTCAGCAGTTAGTCGAAGTCTTTGAACTTGCCACTTAGCTATTTCATCAAGTTCTTTTGATGTACTCTTATAATGACAACATGTACATCTAGGGGCCCTTCAGCCCCTGATTCTGTCATTGTAAATAACAGCAGAGCTAAAATGATCAACCGATCAACACATTTTCACACTCAGCAGGTGCTTGAAGCAGTATTGGCAAGCCTTTGAATGTGCTTACCAGCTATTTCATTCATATGGAAGACTCTTGCATAAGTGATTTTCTATGTACTAGATACAATATTTGCGGCCAAATATACTTGATTAAGCGTTTCCAAGACCTCTGAGGCAAATTCTAGTACTAATATTAGTACCCATACTCGTATCTTGTATCAACCACAACAACAAATCAAGTTGAGGCTACGACATCGTAGCTAAGGCAAATTCCAGCTTTTGAAAGACAACTGACTCTGTCACCTCACATAATGATAAACATAAATGTCCAAATACTGAAGATGGGATAGGAAAGGTCAGAGGAAATTCAGGCTATGGTTCATTCTACACAGCATCATGAATGATGATCTGTATATGTTAATTCTCGATGAATTTTTATGTCTTGAAATACAGTTAAAATTACTGAATTTTGTTTCATGCATGAACGATTTAAACGCAATTCATATTAACATAATGCGCAAAACCATTAATTTGATACATGCTGCAAAATACGGGTCCGTGAACATGTAATCCACATGTTCGTCCCAAGTTCTGAAGAATCCAGTTCTGATACTGCAAAGAAATCAAACGCAAGCATCTACATTATGACCGATCATAGCCAAATAGGGAAGCTTTAATAAACAAATCGACTATATCGACAACTTTGATGTAAAAAGATAACCCCATCTGATCACGTATTTAATGAACTGTGTTATGCAGATTCAGATGCGGTATGATTTACACTAATACACAGTACAGCAACTCTCAAGACTCAAAACACGGTGCAGTAATGATAAGAAAACATCGTCAGCATTCACTGCATACATTTCCTAATTATTGATTATTTTTCATATGGTATATAAATATGTCCCTTGTCTTTACTCTCACTGTTTTTTATTCTCTATCTGACGATAAGAAGATGCATGGAACAGCTACTTCTTATACATGTTGTTAACCTACCAAAGTGACAGAATTGAGGAAGGAAGCCGTTCGCATCCGATCGATATGAAATAAAACCGAAACAACAGCAGGAAGCCGAGATTTCCATTATATGTTATTGATGGGTACACAAAAAACGGATCGTGTTTTAGGACGCGTGAACAAACAATCAAATATTTTTTCTGAAAGTCACATTTCTAACTTCATACGTGAACACAATTCCTACAAATTTTCATTTATATGATATGAATAATTGGATTTGGGGTTTTTCCAGTCTACACGTACTGTATATTGTATTACTAACTCATAACGCTTGTAATTTTCTTTCTTTCTTAGGGCATGTAAATTTCGATTGTAAACGTATTATTGTACACTTATTTCTTCTGTTGCGTAATTTTAGGATAGGTGTGGGACTATTTATATCCCTTTCAATTAAGGAATTAGTCTAACTGTACTTTGTAATGTTACTGTTAATTGCTAATTAACTTGCTGATGTAGGTAAATATCTTCCACGAGCTAATGTTTACTTTATTTAAGATATTAAAATAGGTTTTAAAATATGACTTGTTTATATTACATTTTCTTATAATTTAAATAGTCATCTGACGGTATATAAATCAGTAAAAATTTGTTAAAATCGTAACTGAGCTTTAAAACGAGATATATTTCTTTTAATGCATTTCTGTTTGCGAAAAAATGGTAGCTCTTCAGACGTGTCTTCTTTTCATGCAAACAAAAATAAGCTTTATCCATTAAAATAAAAAAAAAACATAAAATCGACGATCTTATGGGACAATATTACTAAAATAAGAGAGATTTTTATAATAAAAAAAGTAAACAACATTAACACGTAAAATACGTGAATTGGTTTAACGCTCTATTTCTTCTGGAGACTAAACTTCAATAATTCTTTTCTTTGAATCCCTTACAGCAATATAACCTAGACACGCATGTAAGAAAGATCCCGATAATACGTTAACAGTTGTTAAATATGTGTGATATTTTGTAGTAGAATTGTCACTGTATTGTCTGCACCTAATGTCAATTAATTATATGTTCTGGTTTCCTTGCCGGTTTCGTGGTTTTGCATTTTAACCTTAGCTATCTCAGAATACTGAGTTCGTGTCTTGCGCTGCTGCCCGCGCAAAGAGCCTGGGGTGAAAATCCCAATTGCCTTGAGATCTTTGTCTGTGGATTTTCTCCATGACCAGGGTATTTATAGAATAAATTCTCATTGTCTTATCACAAAACAAGGCAACGAGTTTTTGTCAGGAAGCTGTCCACTGAATGGATGGTTTCCTGCCCAAAACAAGGCATTTAAGGCAAATACAGTACGACAGGCTCTGCCCAACTAAACAATGTATTGACTGTATGTTGGAAATACCTACACCAATAACCTTTATGGATGGCTTCCTGAGCAAAACAAAATACATGTAAGGCAAAATATCTTACAGCAGGCTCTGCCCAGCCAAACCAGATAATATGTGATAACAAATGCCAGTAACCTTTAATGGCATGGTTTTCTGAATGAAACAAAAAGCCTATGAGGCAAACTATCTTAATGCGGGTTGAGCCCATCCAGGCCTGAAAATATGTTATGTTGGAAAATGCATACACGACAATATGAAACACACAAAAAGCCTGCAAAGCAAAATGTCTTACAGTGAAGTCTGCCAAACCAACCGGGTATTTGTTAAAAAAGACCTAACCTTTACGGGAACAATCTTCAGCTGTTGATCTTTAGTTTTAATGGGCTTCATCTAATACCAGGGCCGAAGGTGACATTTGCTCAAAAAGACGGTATTTACTTACAGTAAGGGAAAAAAACACGGATGGCACTCTACAGTTTCGTAATATTAGATTTTTTAAGAAAAAGAATTTCTCTGGTTTTCCTCACAGGTTACCATGGTCGTTTCAAACAGACCTCGTATATCTGCTGCATTGCTAGAAGAACTTTCATTTCCTCTATTTTAGTTTATGTTAGATTAGCGTAATTTGGATTATAAATTATTTATCTTGACTTTACAGCGGATGTGCATCCATCAAATACTTCTAGCTCCTCTTGGTCATTTTCACTTCCTGGACTTAAAAGTTAAATTATATAATATAGCAGATAACGTTGTCTACCTTGTACATATTTTGTAATTTATCCATTGTATTTTGAGAAGCTTTAGTATCCATTCTGGAAAAATTCATTTTCCATATTTTAATAACTGCTACAAATTCTGCACCTCAGAATAATTTAAAATGATTTTCGAGAAAATGGGAGCATGTATTTTGGTTGTTATTGTAGGATTTAACGCCATTTTAAGCAAAAGATATGTTATACATGGTGGCCAGTATAAATGGTGGAGAAATATCCCGGGAAAACCCCTGAAAAAATCGTCAACCTACGAATTGCTATTTACAAGTTTTCTCACACATCTACATTGGCAGAACCCAGTAATTTGGCAAGCTGTGTAATTATATCGTGAATATTTCCCACAAGTACAATATCCAAAGAAAATTAAGCACATAGCACATAAAAATAGATTAGAGGTATACCATTATTCGCTCCGTTGTGCATGTTGCAAATGCAAACAACATCATTTTTCAGTCTCTCAGAAGTACATTATATATGTAGAGCGCTTCTCTTAAAGACCAGCGGATCGGTAGGGATTAAGAAGACTTTTGATGCATCCTTTTACAGACTGTTTGAGGCGGACCATGCAAGGTGGCTACTTGATCATTTTAAGAAAGCAGTAGAACCGGAAATAGATCGTGTTCGTGAACTGGATGCCACGAGATTCGTATGTTCTATTTGTGAATGAATATAATTCATTGTCACAACATCATTTAAAATCGGTAATATATACATTCAACTTGTGGGCAAACATGCACTGTTCATATGTGTATAAATTATATACAATGATCATCCATTGTGATAGATCTATATTACCAAACTTAATTGTTTATAAGTTAAACACTTTGATTCTAATTTGTTTACCCATTGATGTTACATTTAAGAATAGTTCCATTTATGAACGATTTAATTTCCTTGTATCAGTTCTTGGATGACATCTTTTATTTAGAAATGTCAAATATCTGGCTGATAATAACGATGCTACCAATACAACTATATATGGACCAAGGAGATATCGATGATTAATACGATAAGCAATAACAAATAAAATGGAAGGTAGTTTAGATACGGAATAATATAACATCAAAGCTTCATATTCACCTCGCTATGTATATCTATATTGTGTGTTGAATTTGTTCCATCATTGTAGATTGTAATGGTCATTTGTCAACAATACATTACATAGCAAATCTGTATTAATTATTTTAGCATGTAATGATAGTTTGTAAGTTACATATTATATTTTTGTCCATGATTGTAGATTATATTTTAAGATAATGATAATCTGTAAACTATAAATAGGTTGTTTACTTAGGTTTGAGGTCTAGTCCTAACCTTGATCATCACCTTATAAGGTTCCAAAACAATGAACCTGTGTACAGTTTGGGGTAATTTTCCGTTGGGATGATTGAATTATATTGCGACATAGGATAAGTATGGATGTATTGCGACATATGTTAAGTATGGATGTATTGCGACATAGGATAAGTATGGATGTATTGCGACATAGGTTAGGTATGGATGTATTGCGACAGGTTAAGTATGGATGTATTGCGACATAGGTTAAGTATGGATGTATTGCGACATAGGATACGTATGGATGTATTGCGACATAGGATAAGTATGGATGTATTGCGACATAGGATAAGTATGGATGTATTGCGACATAGGATAAGTATGGATGTATTGCGACATAGGATAAGTATGGATGTATTGCGACATAGGATAAGTATGGATGTATTGCGACATAGGATAAGTATGGATGTATTGCGACATAGGATAAGTATGGATGTATTGCGATATAGGATAAGTATGGATGTATTGCGACATAAAGTTTTGTGGATATATAAAAGGAGAAAAAAGTAAACAGTTATTCATTACTATTTATAGCGTAATATCAGTCTTTGAAGTGTGTTCAATTATATTTTGACTGGATGGATTTATTTAAATTATTCATCGAAATTGCATTGTTCATTGACTCTTGGACTTAAATATTACTATTGAATTATTGTGAACTGATTCAAAAATATTCTGCATAATATCATCATGATACATCAAAATCTGTTAGCACATCAGCACATTCAAAATTAGTTGAAAATCAACACATTCAAGATAAGAATTCATTCGGAATACCGCTGGCACTCTATCGGAGCACTCAATACTTTTCGACTAGTTTATGAATATTTACGATTTGATTCATAAACTGTAAGTTCCACTTAAATATTCTTTTTATAACTGAGAGAATTATATTATTTTGTTTTACTTTTTCTTAACTTTTTGATTTTACTGCCCTGTTACATAGTTTAAACCACATACTCGCAACAACCTACAGAAGATAATGACATACCATATAAAATATGTGTATATATCAATAGCTGATATAAAAATATGTCAGTGTAAACAATAATAATAATAATAATAATAATAATAATAATAATAATAATAATAATAATAATAATAATGGAGATGAGTAATGATATCCAGCATTTTATAAACAAAAGTAAACAAGTAATTATTGCCAGCTAATATATTTTATGTTTTGTGTCTGTCTTTTGTCTTTATGTATTCGCACCAATGTCAGCTATGTCCCTGCCTTCAACTATTTATGTGTGATTCTAAACATGAATGTCTGAAGTCATATTTGTGTTCTGTATAATGTTCCAATCATGTTGATACTCATTTACTTCACAAGAACAGCTGATATTAATTTTCTTCTCTAAATAAATACTCTGATAGAAAGTATTAACTATCGTCATTTGTTTGTAGTCGGCCGTCCCTATTGGACCAATGTAATCGAGTCAGGTGATTTTTGAAGTACTGACACGGCGTTCTAACCCAATGAATTTCGGGTCAGCAGGAACAAATATGTATTATCTACATTCAAAACGTAAACGATAAAAACAGACGGGTTGGGGGTTGGAATGGGAGAAGATAGATAAGGTATAATCATTATTAAATATTGTTACAAAGTTGTAACACTTGTTCACTGTTATACTCATTGCAATGCGCTCGGCCCACTGACTGATGTTTTGTAAACAGTAGATTTTATAACCTTATACCAGAGCAAAAAGTGGACTGAAAACATCACAGAATGGACCAGGAAAAGATTTCGGAGACACAGGCATAGGCACATGATCGAAACAAGTGGAGGAAACTGGTCAGATGTTCAGTGGCACAGTGCCTCAACGACCACCCTAGGTCAAGAAACTGATGATGATGATGATGATGATGATGATGATGATGATGATGATGATGATGATGATGATGATGACGATGTTGATGACGATGACGACGATGATGATAACATATTGAATGTTGACGGAAAAACTATTACAAATATGACAACATATTGGGCAAACAAAGATTTGTTATTCCTTGGACAGAAGGAGCGAAAGTAAGATTAAATCGATTTGGCACAAAATAATGACGGTGTTAGAAGAGTTCTAAAAACCGAAAGCCGCATATAATGGAAATGACGCAGGAAATACAATGTTTGAACAAAACAGTCTTGAATAGGTTACTGGAAAAAAAGATTCAATGCACAACAGTACTGAGAGAAAGTTTCGAAGATTTTTAGACTCAAAAGGAAAATGTAACATATTTACGGTGCAAGGAAACCTAGCTTAATTGCAATTACGCAGAGTTCTTAACTAAGTATAGCCATAAGAAACAGTTAAATATAGAGCGACAAATCATTTGTAACAAGTCAAACAAACTGACATTAAATAGATTGCAGCTCTCTTTCCAAGCGTCATAAGAAGGTCGTTTAGAAAGCAAAATAAATCTAGGATTTGTTTGATTAGGATTTTTAACGTAGCTTTAATAATTTTTCAGTCATATCGCTACGATGTCTGCTGTGAGGCAGTTTATAGTGATGTCTAGCACTGAGTCATCATGCCGCAGACATTTATCATGTACCCAGTCACATTATCCTGACACCAGGCCGACCAGTCCTAACACTAACCTCTTAATGCTGAGCGTCAATACACAATAACATCTCAGCTTTGCAGATATTCTACCAGATGTGATGTTTATCATGACAAATATACGCGCGAAATCTTCAAATCCTGTTTTTTTTTTTTTTTTTTTTTTTTTGAGGGGGGTTCTTCATAAAAGCGAAAGAGAAATTATGATACAATTAGGAACATAAAAAGAGACACGTTAGCTTAATTGTACAACTGACTTTTCTAGTTTTCATATTTGATCTCTCTTTCTCTCACTGTCACTCTTGTTTAAAAGTGTAATAATGCTGATTGTTCATAAGCTGGAAAAATAAAAAATAACATGGAAAATGGACCTCAAGTAAGGTCTGAAACAAGCAAATCATCTGTCACTTTGTTGTCATATATTATCAGAATATTAGTACAGGTAGAAGACAAAGTGGGCCCCTTAGCAGGCGTAGATGAGTCAGTCTGAAAACTATCCAAAAGATAGACAAAACGTCAGAATGATATAGAAATGAATGCGGATCTCCTATAAATGGAATAAAAATCATATGAAGGAAGTAATTATGAGAGGACACTGGAGACATGATACAGGTTTGCGTCATTAGTTATATGCAAAAGGCTGCACGTG
This sequence comes from Unio pictorum, assembly GCA_030141615.1. NCBI lineage: Eukaryota > Metazoa > Mollusca > Bivalvia > Unionida > Unionidae > Unio > Unio pictorum. The sequence continues at coordinate 12,921,935 of JARLTB010000059.1, forward strand.
CATTTTTATTAACTAATGATACCATTCTTAAAATTAAATTGATCGTCACTCAAAACCAGCGTAAATATGATGCATTTTCAGTTTTCAGCTTAGACCCTGTTTCCCCATTTTGTAAGGAATATCAATGAAAATGTTTCTTTTTAACGATATTTAGTACACTAACAGGAAGCTTGTCAATTATAATTTATATAATAACTCAGTTATTTAAAATTTCTCTGATTCTACAATGTTATGCCACATGACGTTACAAGCGCATTTATGAATGAATAAATGTATTCGTTAATTTGTGAATTAACACTCTAAACTGCAATAAAAATTCTTCTCCCAATTCCTATACGGATACTAGAATACTAAACTAAAAATTCAAACATTTTTTATGTACTGGTGCAGTGTATTTGTGTCCATCAGCTATATCCTACATGATACAATGTTTATTCAAAATACGCCGATGTATAAAATAGAAATAAAATACAATATTTAAATAAAACCAAAACAATTTTTTTTATCCTGCATACAAATTACGCGACAATCGCCTAAAATATTAATGAATGAGAAGTGCTGCAAATATGTTTTACAAAATGGATTGTTGACGTCATATATTCCACATACATTTCCTAGTTTACATTACACCACCCCACCCCAATCTCACTAGCATATTACAATAAATTGATGATTTCAATATTGTACAAAGATTTTCAAATTAAATTTCTAAACTTTCGTTTACAATCTTTTATCGCTATCAACAAATTAGATTATATTTTGTGAAGTTAAAACGAATTCAAGCCAAAACTATGCGAATCGTTTAAGCAACACATATGTCAATTACTATCATTGTTACGAAAGGTAAAAGTGCTTAGAAATGAACTCAAGTAATAACTATCGGTCATACATACGACCAGTGGTATACAATTCAGATAGATGTATACTTAATAAAGGCAAATGTCATTTTCATTGTGATAGAAAAAACATTTCGCGGCATAGTCTAGACGGTAAAGAGGAGCTAGAACAACCATTTTGTATACGTCATACAGTTGAAGGTAATTTTTCTTGGAACCACAAGAATCTTCCACTGCATAGGACAGAACGTGTATGGTTGCATGGTTGCATGCGTCATAACCTGTAAAGTCACTTTTCCTGTCTTTATCACACTGTAACAATCACGTGCATATAAATTCTTTGTTAAATATCGGGTCATGCAAAAAGGGGATTGCAAGGAAGAGTTTGGGTATTATTTGAAAACATACCCACAATGTTAACACCCGAAGATCAAATAATATTTGCCTGTTTTGTAGAACATATGAACACATTATGCAGAAACAAGAACAATTATAACAAGCAGAAGGCAGGATGCTGATTAGAGAAGAAATGACATTTAAAATTCTTCTTATGGCATGCGTTGTATCCAATCTCTTTATCTAGCGGACAATTTAGTGAAATTCGTTCACCAAATATTCTTCAGAGTTTTCCTACAGTTGGAACACATACCTACTAAGACATTCCAGAAGAGGCGTTGAAATAAAGTCTTTAAGTCGGAGTTCGGTTAGTAAACATATATTCATACAATTGAAGCATATTCTGCGTGTTTCTCATACTTGCACCCGGATGGTGACCCTTTTTTCGCTGATTCCACTTCACAAAATTCATTAGGACTTCCTTCGTAGGTAGATTCCGTCCCTTAGAGATAAATATCCAATATGGATCCAGGTCAAAACTCTATAAAGAGGGGACGTAATTTCCCAACTGTATACATTCGATATAATTTTCCAAAGGCATGTGTTGTACCCAAATCCCTTCATCTAGCCGACAAATTCTCTTAAACTTTTCATTATCTTGGAACTGATACCAAGCTACTTTCAAAGAGGAGATCAAATCAAAGTCCTCTAAATTATTGTCCAATTAGATCAAGTTATAGCTCATTTTGCGTGTTTGTCACAGATGGTTCCCCAAAGGCGCCCCTTATTTTGCTGTTTCGTCCCCACAAAATATGTCTGGACTTCCTTCGTAGGTGGACTCTTATCTTCTAGATATATTATACCCATAGAGGATTCATGTCAAGACTGTATAAAGAATTGACGTCATTACGTGTATATAATATAATAGCATGTGTTCTGCTCGACCCCCTTTATTTAGTTGCGAGTTTCTCTAAATCGGCTAGACGAATTGTCTTTAAGAAACTTTATCTGCTGTTAGAAATAAGCCTTATTTCGAAACTGTATACGAGGAAATGTGAAATTAAAATCAAATAAATAAGGATCCTACGAGTAAAACTAATGATACAGTTTATTAACATGTGCGTGTTTTTCAGACCCGTTACCCGCTATGACGCCACTTATTTAACTGTTTCGTCTACACGAAATTTGTCAAGACGTCCTTCTTAAGTGGTCTCGATCTTCTTGAGATAAAATATCAGTGAAGAGTCCATGTCAAAACTCTTTAAAGGGGGTATGTAATTTCGCAACTGTATACATAATGTAAAATCTTCTTACAATATGTTTTACCCGACACCATTTATATATCCGCAAATATCGAATTTTCTCCAAAATTTGCCCACTCTTGGAACACATACCAGCCTAGAAACAGCCGATGCGTTGAAATAAAAGCCATCTAATTAGGTTTTTTAATTGGATCAATTATTGTATCGGAAACTCTCTCGGATACAAAACACCCAATTAAGCTATATCGGGTTCTTTAAGATAGGTTTTTGTATTTTGAGTGATACTAGAGTGCTCCAGAGTGCGACATATATCTACCACAGCAAGATACCGTCTTATTTCAAGCTTCTTGTCGTCGGCTAAGTCGCCGATTGTGTGTCCTGTGGTCGGCGACTGCGTCGTCAAATGAGTGGCTAACTCGTCGACTGGATCGCCGTCTGGATTGCCAGGTGGTTGACCGGGTTCATGAATAGGTTGTAGAGCGTCGACTGGCTCTACAACTGGGCTGTGGAGTTGTCGAGTGGGTCGCTGAGTTACTGCCTGGGTGGTTGACAGGGTCGCTCGGTTGCAGACTCGGTCGCCGAGTCGCTGATTGGGTCTCCGAGTAAGTCGCAGGATCGTATACTGTGTTGTTTATTGTTTCACAGATTCACCCATTGGGTCGCAGAGTCGTCGACTGGGCTGATGACTGTGTCGCAGAGTCGTCGACTGGGTTGTTAAGCAAGTCGCAGAGTCGTGGACTAGGTGTTCATTGGTCGCCGAGTCATCTTTTGGGTCTCAGAGTGAGTCGCAGAATCGTCGATTGCGTTGATGACTGTGTCTCAGTGACGCCGACTGGGTCGCAGAGTCGCCGACTAGGTCGAATAGTTAGTCTTAGAGTTGTCGACTGTGTCTCCGACTTGGTCGCAGAATCGCCGACTGTACAACTAACTATATCGCCGGTTAGGTCGTGGTCCAGCGTCGTTACTCGATCAAGATCGACACACGGAGAGACGAACTGTGCTAAATGATTAGACAAGAGATATCAGCAGTTAAAATGTGTATTGTCGCAAGATGTCTGCGTTTCTTGGACGAATCTTGTACCGCCTGTATCATGATGAACGAAAGTCCTTGTTCTTATACTTTTTAAATTCACCAGCCTGGCCTTTTCCTTTTCAGCGAACTACGACCAAACGTGCTTGCTTCGGCGGATGGTTATACTGCTTCACAAACAAGGGAACGTTTTCACACCATATCGCTTCATAAAACACCACCACTTTTGCTTGTTTTTCATACTCTGTATCCATTGAGGCCACGTTTTTCGCTGATTACTGTTGACAGAGTTCTACTGGTCTTCGTGGGTGGAATCTATACACTAGAGATACATTATCAAAGAACGCTCTGTGTCAAAACTCTGGAATTCGTGGACACATTTGCGAAAATGTAAACCTAAGGTATAATCTTCTTTTGGCATGTATTGAACAAGCCCTCCTTCACCAAGCCGCTGATATCTCGATAATCGGTAAGTGGAATCTTTATGAATCTTTATCCTAGGACGGGTACCTATTTAGATACTATCCAGGAGACGCTGAAATTAAAATCCTGTATGTAGGAGTACTAATTAGTATAAATGATTGAAACGATATATTAACATGTTTATGATGTTCATACTCGACACTCACTGAGCGCAGTTAAATCGCAGTTTCTTGTCTACGAAATTCCTAAGGACTTTCTTCTTTGGTTGACTTTATTATTGATAGAGAACATATCACTCAAACGCCTGTATCTAGCCACTAGATGTCGAAATCGGCTCGAAGACTCTTCAAACATTTCATCGATTAGACCGGGTCACTATTTAAAAGGTTTTGTAATGGCCTATATGTAAACGTAAGATACACGCTTACATCATGTGTTCTGCTCGAATTCCTTGATATAGCCTCTAGTTCTCGAAATTAGCTCAACGAATTTACTTCAAACCTTGATTACTGTTAGAACGGGTCCAAATTAGATAATGTCTGAGAGAAAGTTGAGATAAAAATCATCTAAGCTGGAGAACAATCAGTAGACACTAATACGACAATCTATTAACATTTGCGTGGTTTTCATACCAGACAACCATCGGGCACCCCTTTTTGGTCGTTTCCTCTCGACGAAATTTGTGAGGACATCCATCGTGGATGGATCTATCCTCAAGAGATAAACCATCAAAACCTGGTCCATGTCAAAACTCATTTCTGGTCTGATTTTCTCCAGAGTGTTTTGTTTGCGTTCGAAATGAAAGGTTCTAAAGTAAAATCAGATTGTCCTTTCCAGGTTCCAGGAAAAGTATATTTTCGGTTATACCTTTGTATAACCGAAATATAAAATGCTGCGTCATCTGCAACATATATTTCCAATGTATAGTTTAAATATTTCGAAACAAAATCAAGAAACCAAAAAGGACAAGAGACATAAATATTATGTACATGGGTTCAAAGGGATGTTAGTAATGCCCTACAATACGGAAATTTAAGAAATTATGCGGAGCTTATAGAATGTTATGCTCGAGTAAATGTGATACATACTGTTCTCGTCTGTGTATATGTAGCGTTAGTATCCTTAGTTTGATTTGGCACCACATATGATAATAACATCCTAGATCAAATGCATTGTAAACGTATACTCTAACATACACCACGAATTGGCTTGACGCCAATTGTAAGAATTGCAGTCACTTAGTTCCAATTTTAATTAATTTAGAAAGCATCAAAACGACAATGAGTCTACTAATTTATAATCATGATCTTTTCTTTTGTTCACGTCTTTCATATAAGCAATGATGCAAAAATAAGTACAATAATGTGCTTAACTAGCGAAGTAACTTTTCAATTGGTTCCAAAGTCATCTTATTATACCACTATGTCCTCATTGCAACGCTGATGCTATATCACAGAGTAACTCAAAGAAATCATTCTCAAAATGTACTGTATTTTAAACCTTTTGCAACGAAGGAAACAATTTTATATCAAGGTAGAGCAATTGCTGTAGTCAACTTGACTTTAGTGTTTCCCAACCACAAACATTGTTATACGCCCTGCTTTAAACAAATATCCCTAATGTTTAAATTTACATATTCAATGATTTCCTTAAAATATCTTTCCAATTGTGTTGTTTAACTAACTGTGCTCTTTTAGCTTTTTGCACTTTACAAGCATTCTTGCATAGTAGCTTTTATGTTTGGTTTCTGTTGACTACTACACTCATTTTTGAATCTTTAATCCGTTCTACAAACATTTTAACAATATATTTTGCGATTGTTGTTGATGTTGTTGATTAACTTTCACAACATTTAGCCGCCAAATTATCTTTCATCTTGTGTAGTAAACGATCATTAGACTGAAGGGAGAAGTTCCCCACTTTGAATTCTCATGTGATATTTCAAACTTATACCCATAACTTATCTTACCTATTGTTTGTATCTATATATCCTATGATATATTTTGTGGTTACCATTCTTTAACGGTGTGTTTTAACAGTTCTTTAGTTGTTGTCATTAGACTATCCACATACTTTGATATTGTACGATGCAAGGTTTTAGACATCGGTTCAGTTCACTGTCAGTATTTAATTCTGTCTTAAAGCCGGCCCTTCTGTGTTGTTTCTCAATTAAAATTCGTTATACAATTTTCTTTCACCACTTTCGGTGATCTTCAAACAATCTATTACATTACCGGATCGTGTTGCTCTCTCTCTCTCTCTCTCTCTCTCTCTCTCTCTCTCTCTCTCTCTCTCTCTCTCTCTCTCTCTCTCTCTCTCTTCTCTCTCTCTCTCTCTCTCATATATATATATATATATATATATATATATATATATATATATATATATATATATATATATATATATATATATATATATATATATATATATATATATATATATATATATATCTTGCTACTAAGAGAAACCTCCGTATGGTAAATAGAACCAAACTAAGGTATGATATTCAAGTAAATATAACAACTTGTTTGACTCCTTCAGCAGAACAAATCGATAACTGCCCGCGTTCATTGCCAAGCGCAGAGTATCAAGTCAAATGTGTTCTCTGTGGTATAACAGTGTTATGGACCAGCATCGCATTGCTAAAAGAGACTGCCGTAAAGTTGAGAGGCTTTAGATTTCCACCAGACTCACAATTTATAAGCAAATCTATGAAGCTGCTAAGAAGAACGTCACAAACGAAGTCCATGCAGCGAAATCAGCCCACTACAGTATTAAGACCATGGAAAGCTCCAGCTGCAAAGAGCTCTTCGAGATTAGTAAGAAGCTAATGTCAAGGAACACATGTACGCCACTTCCAACTAACTTCTCTCGCGTCGACCTTCCGCAACTGTTTGCAAATATCTTACGTGACAACGTACAAATAATTAGAGAGAAGCTTGACAACACAATTTCAACTGACTCGTCGTCACCATACAGTTACGATACAGAATGTCAGCGGCAACCGTTAGCAGCCTTTCAACCTGTCTCTATAGATTTAGTACGTACAATCGTGATGAAGAGTACACCAAAGTCATGTGAACTTGTTCCAATTCCAACATCACTGCTGCTTGAATGTTAAGATCCAATATTGCCTTCACTAACTTCACTAATACCTCTCCCTCATCCGGAGAAGTTCCATCATTTTTCAAAACTGCCATTGTAAAGCCTCAGACTGAAGAAACCAACACTCGACCAAAATGACTTAAGGAGCTACCGCCAAGATTCTAATCTCCCATTCATATAAAAAAATTCAAACAGTCTGTTATGGGGTGGTGTATATAATGCTTTTATATTTCCCACTTCATTCGGTACTCATTATCTAGGAGATGACCGCCCTCGATATAATTCACCCAGTTTGAGTAAACTTACAGGTAGAATATCTGAGCAAATATATAGAACAGAATGACTCGAACGCCCGTATACAAAAGAATAAAAATTTAATAAATTATAAACAATGGAAAATCAATACAATTCATTAGAAAGATACACTTCTTTTAGAATAAATCTTGTCTTCGAACCCTTTAAAACACAAGTAGTTTATAAAAAAATAAATAAAAGAATAGTCAATCTGTTTACAGTTATGATTTTTCTCATCATACGATCTAGTGAACAGTCGAAATCGTTCCCATGTTCGAGTGCATAACCTGCTTAGCTATGGTTCCCTCCAATTCGTCCTTTCACTCCTTTTTCCCTTCCGCTTTCCTTTCTCCCCGATTTTCTCGCGGGTTCCACCCTCCCTTCTTTGGACGGACAGGTCGATATGTAAAGTTCTCAATGCGTCTGAAAATGTCCCAAGTATATATCTGCAGACTTCTCACTGTGTGTGAAGAGCTAGTTTCCTCTTGTAAAGAAAAACAGATAGCTAGCTTAAGTTTTCCTGTCGGCTATTCCACGGGGAGTGAATCATTTCTCCCTCCTTCTTTATCAGGTTTCACTATCATTCAAACAGATGTCAAAGGCTATTTATGGCAGACCCCAAACAATCCTAGTTTCCTAATTACGCTATTTGAATGATTACACAATTCTAGTCTTTCATACATGAAATCATTTAAGATGGGTGAATTCAACGGATTCTCGTAACTGATATAACTGAAGTAATACATGAAATATTAGAATACCCATTGATATACAACAAGACAACAAATTGAACAATTCGTCATACTTCTATAAAAGAAATATAAAAATAAGCAGTTATACTCATATCAGGAAAAATTGATCTACGAACGCAACAAATTCATGCACATATTATCAGACAATTAAAGCAAAACAGTTTATTAGTATAAACGAATTTCATGAAATTGACGCAAAATACCTTAAGTTGTGTCGTTTACACCCCGTTTCTTTCCAGGCATCCATCCCCTTGGGAAACGGTTATCACGAGGAGAATTTCTTGCAAATTCTGTCCTCGGAATTAAAGATCGAAGTCAAAAGACTAGTATCCTACCTTGCAGAGCAGCTTAGACTGATTTGAATTTTTGATGTACGATATAAAAGTAGAAATTTCAGCGTGAGAACCACAACCATTAATTTAGTGTGGCCAATCATAATTACCCACATTTTCCGCCTTTTTTTAGAAGCACCAACTCTTTGGTCATTCTGACCTCCTACATTGACTACTGGTCACGGGAAATTCTCAATTCGTGACAGTTGCACCATGAAATCAAAGTTTACCGTTTTTCAAATGGTCTGTTTGACTCCTGCATAAACAAATGCTAACAATGTTTATTTCAGAAAAGAGTTCTCCCCTCGAAAAGACATTCTAAACATGGCAGTGTGACGATTGATTCACGTCTATCCTCTAGAAATCTAATTAATGGTTCTCTGGTCTCAGCTAATGGCTTCAACATAGATCGCCAGAAATTTGCCCCGTCGCACAGTCTTTGTAGCAATGTGCAGACTTTAAATCGATATTGCCACAGTACTGAAACTAAACTACACTACTAAATGTAGTTAATGATTTTCTCTCTGCTTTGGATAGCGGAAAGATTAGTCTTTACCCTCCTTGTTTATCTGCAACATTTGACACAATAGAGCATGGTATATTATTGTACTGCCTTCAGCATGCAGTTGGCATTCAGAATATAGTCTTGCTGTGATTCATGTCCTACTTAGTCAACAGCATACAAATTGTGTCCGCAAATGGAATACACACCAACCCAGTTGATCTATGCTGTGGTGATGTACAGGGCTCTGTTCTTAGACATGTTCGCTTCATTCTATATACTCAGCCGTTCTGAAGTGTCATATATCATCATCTAGTGTCTCACTAATTGTACGTTGATGACACCCAAATATACAAATCTAGCCACCCAATTGAAGTTGATGCTACCATTCATGGTGTAGTGAGGTGATGTGAAATCATGGATGACATGTAACACACTGCATATGAATGGTGATAAAACTGAGGCCATTCTGATCACAACACAAAGACTCTTTCATTCACATCCTTTACCTCAAACCATAAATATCAGCAACACCAACATTAAATTCACAGAGTCAATACGAAGCATAGATGTTACTCTGGACAGTAATCTCATATTGTACTAACATCTCATGAACATATGCCAGGCTCTGCATCTCTTGAGCTGAGACATAGCAGGTCCATTTGCAAATATCTTTCAATTGAGAGGTGCATTTCTGATGTGAAATCATGGATGACATGTAACAAGCTGCAGATGAATGATGATAAAATCTGAGGCCATTCTGATCACAACACAAAGACTCTTTCATTCACATCCTTTACCTCAAACCATAAATATCAGCAACACCAACATTAAATTCACAGAGTCAATACGAAGCATAGATGTTACTCTGGACAGTAATCTCATATTGTACTAACATCTCATGAACATATGCCAGGCTCTGCATCTCTTGAGCTGAGACATAGCAGGTCCATTTGCAAATATCTTTCAATTGAGAGGTGCATTTCTGATGTGAAATCATGGATGACATGTAACAAGCTGCAGATGAATGATGATAAAATCTGAGGCCATTCTGATCACAACACAAGGACTTTTTTATTTGCATCCTTTACCTCAGACAATAAATATCAGCATCACCAACATTAAATTCACACAGACAGCATACAACCTAGGTGTTACTCTAGACAGTACTCTCACATTGTAGAAAAATGTCATTAACATATGCAGGGCTGCATATCTTGAGCTGAGACGCATCAGTTCCATTCGCAAATATCTTTCAACTGATGCCACTAAAACACTTGTGTTCATTAGCACTTTCTGGACTGGACTATTGTAACTCATTTCTGTCTGGTTCATCTCAATATCTACCCCAGAAACTTCAAAAAGTTTAAAACACAGCTGTTCGGATCATCCTTAGAGTAACATTATCAGAGCACACACACACCCCCCGCCCTGGTCAGTACCCTATACTGGCTATCAATTCAATCCAGAATCAAACACAACTTTTTTGCTATGTGCTACATTTCACTGACGGACTCCAGTCCAACATACCTATCCGACCTCACCCATGTGTATACAACAGCAAGATACTTACGCTCCACTTCTGACAATCGCATACCCATTATCTCCACTATTGAAAAGAAGTAATATGGACAACGTTCTTTTTAATACCAGGGCCCATCAACGTGGAAAGAATTGCCCACTGAACTCAAATACAACGACACAGTGATCCCATTCAAGAATGCCCTTAAAATACTCCTATTTTGATTGCAAGAACAAACTTAAAGACATAATAATGTCGCCTACCTTAAATGTTTACCGCATTTTGAATGTGTTTTAAGTTTATGGTGTTTTATTAATATCATTATATTTGTTTTTATGTTATAGGTGTTGTCTAATGTTATAAAACGCTTAGAGCTTTCCAAAGATTTTATAACAAGTCCTCATATATATATATATATATATATATATATATATATATATATATATATATATATATATATATATAAATATATATATATATATATGTATGTATGTATGTATGTATGTATGTATGTATGTATGTATGTATGTATGTATGTATGTATGTATGTATGTATGTATGTGTGTGTGTGTGTGTGTGTGTGTGTGTGTGTGTGTGTGTGTGTGTGTGTGTGTGTGTTTGTGTGTGTGTGTGTGTTGCATAATTGTATGTCTTTCTCTATCTCTAAGGTGTATGTATTGCATACCTATAAAGTGAAAGACAGTTCTATTTTTTGACGTCCTGAATAGTTCCTTCCTCCAATCTTGTTTTGGTTCGTTTATTATTTATATAAATTAACTATCCATGTTGTTCTTCATCTTTATCATGAACGATATTAAGAAGAGAAAATACAATATAGATTACAACTTTATTATCGACCATATACCCGTAAACATCACCTTCAAATAACGAATTTATCCTTCTTTCAGTTCAAAAACACTTTCTTTTAGCAGGAAAAGGATTAGCATTTATCAAAGATAAAATATATATCGTCTCATTTTTCCAGACTTAAAGGTCACCAACAGGAATTAAAAATAAGCATTTCAAATGGAGCATAACACGGTATCCTAGTGCCAGCTGAGTGATATATTTCTTTCCTTTATGTATATTTCTGTGTTGAATTTAAATGTGATAGTTATAAGGTCAGCATCCATTTGCATAAAATATGTGATGTTTGAAGGTATAATGAAGATTTTACTTAGTATATTTCATCATGATATGTCAAGAGGGATATATAGGAATACAGATCTGTCCCTCAGGTAATAACTCCAAATAAACCATATATTTATGTGCAAGATTTATATTACTAGCACTATATTTGTTCGTAACACTTCCTTTAGGGTTCATTCAGATGTAGGATTCTTTTAGCCTTCAAGTAAGTTTAAGTGACATGTTAGGTTAATTTTTACCTATGCTTTGCTCATTAAATATTGCCGTCATTATTTCTTGTGTTTTCTTTCCAATGTGACAATACAAATTTCAAATAGTAACCGTTCTTCGTAACCATTTTAATCTGACATTTGTAACATCGTAAACGATGATGGTCTGTCTGGAATACCTTTACTGAACTTTTTGCACTGACAAGAAAAAGAACTGAATGTTTCTGCCAATCTGTTCTGCTACGGCTTGTATTAGATACTGAACATCACGTCCTGTATGGAGAAAACATTAAACAAAAGAGAAGGCATCATGTGTTGACCATGCAATCAATGTAATTCCATCTGATTTTGTTACAGTCTTTGATCATTAAAGTGAGGTGATGGATTTTGTCTTACAATGAGTATAGAATATTCTGTAGGTGTAATCGTGGCAAGTAACGGGTATAATGTTAAATCCAGCACGGCTTAAAACTATCCGTCACAATCATAATAAGTATATTTGAGCCTAGCTTATCTATATAAAAAGTGTGTACATGTATAACATTGCATGGTGTCTAAAGGATACGATGCTGTGCTGGACAACACAATGTATCCCCTTTCTGTTCATGCTTGTAAGGAGTTACATTTGGTATTTGCTTATTCAAGTCATTTATTTCGCTGTATTTGTGCTATATAATATGTGATCGTATTGAGGGAATTTAATTTCAACTATTTAGAATTATATCTGTGATCGTTAGATATTGTGTAAAATGGTAAATTGTTTTCTATCTACTTTCACGTCTTCGATTCTTTAAAACGATAATTATCACATATTTCTTGTAGATTCATTGTGTTAGAAATTCTTTGTTTAAGTCTAAGATACATAACTAAATTGCCTTTTAAAGAATATATTGAGAGTAACTTATATCTTTGACATAACAAACTCGTGTCAAAGATTTATTTTCATATTTGAAAATATTCATAATTCTCCTTTTCATCACTGACAAAAAGATTACAATCGAGTGTTAAGGTTTTTTTCCCCCTAATTTAACATTTTCCACATTGCGAAAATAATAAAGCAGAGATCCAGCTTTTTATGTACCTTCTTTTGTACGTATTGCTGTTCTTATTCAGAATGAGCTTTATTTCCCATCAACAGTCCGTGTTCATTCTTCAGTACCTCATTATTGCCATCAACTTGTGTTGTCGTTTCCATGCATGATAAAAGCCTTTCTTTTATAATCGCTTGTGTCAGTCTACTAATTAAATAATTACTGCCCTAAATCAGCATCTCAGAGTACTAGCATTCCCCAACAAGGCAAATAACGAGTTAGCATCTTTAGAGGATTTTAAGAGAAAGGAAAGGAGATTCAATCATGACGAAATGGCTGATCATTGCCTATAAAATAACTCAGATGCCAATTTATGAGAGGTTTAGCCATTGTCGTAATGTGACAAATAAACACGCTATATTGTTAGGGGGAAAGTACACCCAAATATTAATTCTGTAAAGTATCTTGTAAATTTTAGAAAGACTATAGGTATAGAGTTTTTAGTTCAAATCAAAAGACTATGTTTCCACGTGAATTGCATGAGTGAATAAAGATGTTGTTTCTGCAATCAAAACCTTGGGAAACCAATGTTCATTATGTCAAAATAGATTTTCGTAATATGAATGAGGTTAAATTCTATTATATCGAATATACCGTGTTGAAATTCGAGCAAGACCCTCTCTAATTTTAATAATATTTTGAAAGTAATGTGAAAGAACACACACACACACACACACACACACACATACATATATATATATATATATATATATATATATATATATATATATATATATATATATATATATATATATTAATGCCAAATCCTTCCCTCACCATTTTCTAGTATTTCATCAATGGAGTGAAGCAGCATTTTAAATTTACGAGTTTCCTTTTGTGTCGGGTCAGATGTAAATTTGTCACTCAATTACACCTGTTCTATTTATGATAGATTATGAGATCCTTTTTTAATTAGCATAACTTGTCATAATTTATGCCAAATGAATATGTCTTGTTTTACATTTACAGAGTTAAATAATGTTCAGTCCTGTCCAAATGAGTTTAAAGTCAATTTATTATTAACCACAATTGTGTTGGCTTATATTTGTCCTGCGACACTTTTTCATTACCGCAAAGGTTAATTAAAACAATGATTACATATCAAGTACGGGAATACATACATACATACATACATAAATACATACATACATACATACATACATACATACATACATACATACATACATACATACATACATACATACATACATACATACATACATACATACATACATACATACATATATATATATATATATATATATATATATATATATATATATATATATATATATATATATATATATATATTCGTACGTACCCCTCCACTTCATTATTAACTGAATATTGAATATGCTTTATTGCCAGGTGGTACAATTCGCTTAAAACAGAACAATGGATTTATTTCGTAGTTTATACAAATCATCTATTAGCATAGGTGTGAACAGTGTACAAGAAATGAGTTCGTTTTTAATGTCAAGAAGGTAATATGTCTATTTCAACAGAGATGTGCTGAAGAATGAAAATAAACCTGGAGGGTACAAACCTGCTCCACCAAGAAATCTGAAATACAGCTAAATTGCACCAATAATCAGGTTTCAGGTTTTCAAAGCTTACATTCGTGATCCAGGGAACCTTTTACTTATCAACGTATATATTATCCTGAATACAATGCAGCATGTGTTTTTTAAACAAAAATTGTTTTCTAAACGAACAAACGACTGTTTGTTCACTTAATACCGAAAGCGTTTGGCGGTAGCATTCGGTTATTATGAAAAGACAGGTGCAAACTCAGTCTTCTACAGGTTTCCATGCAGTTATGACTGAAAAGTTTCAAATCGTTGTCCTCATCATTTGTACTTTAAATATGTTCTTTCACCAAGAAACAAGCGTAACACATAAAGCTACAATGTTATGGTACTTTACTTTACACTAGGGAGAAAGGAGTATGTGGTTATCAATAGGTTTTAAGAGTTTAAATTGTGTGTGACAAAGTGCAAGAATCACAAATATCCAGTAGCTAGTCTCTGGTCTCTAACAAAAACACGACAACCTATTCTCGATTATTAAATTCGGTGAAAGTCACATGTTGTCCATGATTTCTGCTTTATGAGAAATAAAATTGTAAGTTTGTTAAAGAACTGTGTAGTTTTGTTTCAATATAGCTAACATTCAAACCACTGAATGGAGAGTATACTCACATATAGGTCAAATGGTCTCAAAAGCTAGCTCACAAAATCTACCAATGTTCCTTTTTCCATGTTTCCTCTATCGACGTCAGTGGAGCTTGTAAAGCGTTCTAATTGACATGGGACTAATTGTTAGCACTGAAGCCTTGGTATAGCATGAAATACCTGTATTGTTCCATATCTCTCTCTCTCTCTCTCTCTCTCTCTCTCTCTCTCTCTCTCTCTCTCTCTCTCTCTCTCTCTCTCTCTCTGTTGTTGAAATAGCATGATCTCATAATGATTTTTAGTTACAAGAACGTAATATTGCTTGCTAGTGTCTGTATGTTTACAAATGTATATCCTATCGTGTTTATCGGTAATGAAGAAGAAGATCTGTATCCTGTAAAACAAAACACAGTTCCAGAAACCTGAATAACCCGACGAGTGATAACAGTTCTGTTCTGGGCTCAGCTTCCGTCAGATCTGACCATAGTTTTGACAAGAGATGGTTCTTACAGATAATGCTTCTGACACAAATGTTCAAGTTTGGTTGTTTTCTTCACTATTAATTGATAACTACTATGGACACTACATCAAAAGCTGATTATTATATGCTCAAGTCCCTATTGCTTATATAGATGTATACTTGCATTGAAAACAAACATCGCAAAAATCGCTGAATGGCCTCCCAAAAAGAGTGAATGATACAATCATAGAAAATCATTAAGTGTATGTCAAGGATGCTTGCTCTTTGCAAAAAGCATGCATGCTATTCTAGAACTTTTAAAATGGGCTTATCAGCATGTTGTATGTACAAATTTACCTTATCAGTATGTTACACGTACAACATGCTTTATCAACATGTACAGGCTTCCAGTTGTATTGGCAAACTATGTGTATAAATATGATAGTTACTATGGATCGTGTAGATTAATTTCATGTCTGCGTCTTGTCATATTCACAATGATATTGTTTGATCAAGTGTTGAAAATTTAAGACTCGTGGTACCATGGTATATATAAATAGTATGGTAAACTGCAATGTAAATTGCTTTTCTAGACCTTAATATTACATGCGTACAAATTTTGTATGTGACAAAAAGCGGCTTAAAGAAAAGGAACTTATTTTGCTTCAGATCTTTTGACACATGCACAGTTTGCATCTGCATTATGGATTTGGACGACAAGAACGTTAAGAAAATCGCATTGTCTTCTACATGAATCAAGACCCACTTTCACGTAAGGCACTTTCCATTATATAAGAATATTGTATATTTAGTAACAGTGTATTGTGTGATTTAACTGGGTCGCACAACTCATGTCAAATGGCAGTAATACAAGCCTATTGATTACATGAATATCTTCAAAGATATTTTTCTAGAGTTTCTCTTCTTGTCAATCTTTTACCTCCTGTTCATGTTAACTGATGAATATTTTGCTTGCAAGATTCCATCAATATATTTGACATTAATTAATATAAATATTTAACGTACATACCATTCCGACGAGTTGCACATAGATAATATTATTACATTTATATCTTTTATTAAAAAAAAAAGAAAAAAAAATAGAATAAATAAAACTATACACAAGCATATAAGAAAAATATGAAAAATATATAATAACCCATTTTACTTGTATTAATTGTTAAATATACATCAGTAAAAAAAACACAATAATAACTATTGCGCTTTTGACTTAAAACACGGGGCCAAAATGCGAATGAAAACGGATGAAACATCGAACAGGAACGTTAATTATGTAGTGTTAAGATAAATCAGGATTAACACGAGGAACATATGGGTAACAACCTAAATATAGACCATCCAAAATTAAATATATGTTAGTTTAAAAGCTATGTCTTTATGTATTTCCATGTACGATCAGTATATTTACCCGACCGCCGTATAGTATTCTCTTTAATACATTACACATGCTTACTACCATATTCGATTTAGCAACGAGTTATCAGGAAAAGTTAGAGCTTAGGAATTCTTGTGTATGCTCCGTTAAGCAATATATAAATAGAGATAAATACTTACATCATTTCGGATTTAGAAATTAAACTGTTATTTATAATATCACTATACACAAGCAATGCATTGTTGATTCATTGTCATGTCCTAACCTAAAGAAAAACAAGTTTCTTATAATATTGTTTCATGTGTGTGTGTGTGTGTGTGTGTGTGTGTGTGTGTGTGTGTGTGTGTGTGTGAGTGTGTGTGTGTGTGTGTTGTTTAAAATATTTCCAATTTATTGATAAATGTAATGTTTACCCAGATTTAACATATGCTGATGGTTGTGAATAAATAGCGCTATGATTGGAGCAATTGTATGTGAATTGACCTAAATTAATTAGTTAACTCATATTAAGTTCCGTATGTTTAATTAAATGACAATAAAATAGTTTTAGAGAAGAAGACCCAGTCTATACTGTATCATTCCACCTCGGACTACTTGTAAAAATATGCGTCATGTTGTTTGCTTTCTTAATTCAAGCCAGAAAATATATTCTTCAATGATATCAAAACAAAATTAATTATTCCTTTAAAAAGTGTAAGCCATAAGCGCTGTTGTTTAAAAAAAAAGTACTTTATATGTACGATCAGTAGAATATTTTACAGACTGGGAAAGTGAAGAAATATTGTTTAAATGAAAGTATACACTGAGCACAACAATAAGAATTATGCTACTCCAGATGTTACGGCATCAATGAATAATTATCAAGTAAATAAAATTATATACCGTCTACGAGACATGGTTCAAAATTATCATTGTCTGAAAATACACCTGAAAACTAATATGACTTTTCCAATCTGGAAGATTCTCATACCAGAATCAAGACTATGCTCAAACTGAAGTAAACATGTTTATTATAATAATTATCAGAATTTGTAACCCACACTCTTAGAAAAAATATTAGCTATGTATTGTGTCGTTTGCAAAATAAATGTCACTGGTCAGGTATACCTGAACCTGATTTTAGACAAAGTCAGGTACGAAATATAGATGTATAGAACATATAATCACTAAGAACAGTCGACAAACAATATAATTTAAATATACATAACAGTGTACACAATGGCTTGTTTTGCCTATTCCATAATCTGCTGCTTATGTGTGCACTAATTCTTCAACATTGTTTGTATAATACTTGTTTCACGTCTGGACTTATTATATTTGTTTGTACGTATGTGATTAATCGAAGACAACGAGCATACTTTTAGTACCAACTGTTTCTCACTCAGAAAAAAAGAGCTAATTCTATTATTATTATTATTATCAGTAGTAGTAGTAGTAGTAGTAGTAGTAGTAGTAGTAGTAGTAGTAGTAGTAGTAGTAAAAACAGCATTAGTAGTAGTAGTATCATGTGCTGTTAGGATCAAGTTTCTATGACTGTGACCATTATAGCTATATATAAAACATACCAAACAATGACCTTCGCATTACATCTGATACGTGCCGATACACGCTGTAATTAGTGATTTTATTTCATACATCATACATTCAGCTGTAGTTTTTTATGGCAAAAGTTTCAAAGTTCTAGACTTTAAGTTTGTTAACTAAGACAACGCTTTGACAAAGAGATGTTAAGAAGGATAATCGCTATAGAGAGGTTCTACGTTCAATACTGGGTAAACAATTGTAAAAGTAACAAAATCTGTCATAGCCATTTTTTTAAATGACATGACACAGTAACAAAATCTGTCATAGTCATTTTTGAAAATGACATGACACAGTAACAAAATCTGTCATAGCCATTTGTTTTAAAAATGACTAAGCATTCTAGAGTACTGACATAGTGTCCCACTAGATTTCAGCAAAAATTAGACCAGATTGGTATCAAAGTTATAAAATATTGCATTATGATATTTGTTTTCCTAATGTTATCTCTGTATCCCCATGGTTACAAGATCTATGCCCATTTTCATTTAAACTCTAAAGTGTATGTCAGTGTGTCAGGAAGGCATATTTATTGAAACTGTATTAAGCAATAATTGTTATTCTAAACTTTAATGCAAGCATAGTTTACTCAGAGCTTATTCAAACTTGACGTTCAATGATCGCCACCTTAAATGTACCAAAGATAATTATTGATCGCTACGGACTTTTACAAAGGTTGCCAGGTTCTAAACTGTGTTACGGAAGGACATACGGTCTATCCAAACAAATAAAAAGGTAGTATTATTCAAGTCCAAAAGAACTGAATGTTATATAGTTCAGATCCTCAAATGTACGTATCACAGTGGCATGTCCATAATTCCTTTAAATAATTTACAGTAGTCACATAATATTATTATAATGCAGTGAGTACGTTTAAGTTACAATGAATAATCCTAACCAAATATCTCCTCTTAAATCATCACAACACAACATCAAATACGTTTTCAGCCTGATACCAGCGTATGAAATAAGAATCCGAAGTATGAATGATGAATCTAACTTCTTTCTTTCTACACAACCTCACGAGCCTATGTCGCAATATACCAAACCTGACATATATTACTACTCGATATAATATTTCAAAATAGTTATTCATGTGACCTAACCATTCCGAATGGAAAACAACTTAATTCTTCTAAAAACGTACCTGACTTAAACCCTCCAGACAATGAGAAATTACTCCAAAGTTCCCAGCAGATTTTATTTTTAGAAACCTGATAATATCTACTTATAGAGCCTATGTAACATACATTGGCAATATCTAAAAATCGAATTTTATACCCGAGTACAAAAATGATCTCTCTCATATACTGACTACAGGTGGTCCTTACAATTTATACTCATGAATAAAAACATCATATATAGAACTAAGAGTTACGCAAATACAGATACGCATAATACCATAACAATATTGCTTAAGCATTCGCATTTGCAATTTCGCCTGCGGATTAAATACGAATACACTTAAGATTCGGTGTAATATTTAATGTAAAGGCCGTCATTAGTATGGCTTGATATATAAATATCTGCTCTTAATCAGATTTGTTCTCGAATTTTTAAAAGCCCAGGAACTCATTTAAAGAGTTTCTACTCAGTCGGCAGTGATTAAGATACGTTTTTCAGAAACAAGAATTTGTTTGAAAATTGTATGGAAAAACTGTTTTGTGTTATCAATGTATATGTCTATGTCATTTTTAGTATATGATTGTATATATATTTTGTGTTATCAATGTATATGTCTATGTCATTTTTAGTGTATGATTGTATATATATTTTGTGTTATCAATGTATATGTCTGTCATTTTTAGCATATGATTGTATATATATTTTGTGTTATCAATGTATATATATATATATATGATTGTATATATAGTGTACTTTTTGTCCATCACTGCAGAATTTGGTGATAATTTGTGGACAGAGTGTTGTGTAACGTCTATTTTAAGATATTTAGAGTGCATGTAGATTGCCTAGGATCTCAAGTTAGGTATTTCCGATAATTAATAATATAAACATACACGTTAACTAGTTTGGGGTCGTTTCCGATTGGGTAGGTGGACCAACTTGGTTCTTAAAAGAAGTACGTTATTTCCGTTTTAATGGACGGTCTGTTGGGTTCTTTTATAACTTGGGTATTGTGAAATGTAACGTGGTGAGTTGGAAAAACGTATTTTTATGGCCATATGCGTCTACGTAAATTGACCTGGAGTTATTATTTCATTACCTGTTTAAGATGTTATTGCTTTAATAAGAGTCTGCAGATGTGTATAATTTTGTGCTTAAATACATTGTGGAACTCTTGTAAAATAATTGAAAGGAATTCTTGATATGGTCATTATAACTTAACATGATAGTTGACAGACCCGTACATTCAAGAATCTGGAATTATTCGGAACATTCGATTCTTCAAGACTTGTGACAGAACCTTTGGCTTTTTTATTTAATTTATAATAATGTAAGTTCCTCTTAATTTTTTCACTTTTTAACTTTCATAATTTCATTATCTATTGTTTTTTACAAAATGTGATGGCTTTGCTTTTTCTGTTACGTTACTTACTTTATAACCATAGAGTCGCAACATCCGCGTCATTGAAAATGTTTAACATCGACGCTATCCGTCTCATAAACCAATCATTCATACGTACCAATTATAAGTCGATATATTTATTTATACCTTTAAAGCTGATTTACTCTTTACAAGACGGCAATAATCAGACAAAATAAACTCCTAAAACATTATATTCTTGGCACATCAGGCTGGATGTTCTTCCAGAAAAAACTTACCAATTCAGGAAGAATCACTACTAATACCTTCAAGTCTTTTTCTGACATTCGAAGCTATTCTACTCGCATGGGAAAGAGACGACGATGTTCTGAATAATATAGATGTACGATAGAACATCGAATTGATATGTTTTCCGTCATTTAGCTATGATAATTCAGCTACATTACATTTTCATTCATTGGTCTTATCGTATACCTAACAATTCTAAATATATTTAATTTTACGTACGGTATAATAATATTTGCAAACTAAGAATCCACTTGCATCCACTAAATGACGTTCTAAAGTATAATGAAGGATCTGTTTGATATAATTCATTGTGACATGCCAAGAAGCAAATATAAGAATGCAAATCAGTCCGTAAAGTGATAAATTTAAATAGCAAATACATTTACTTTCATGATTCTCTGTAGGTAGATTTGTTTCTAATATTTCCTTGTATTTTCATTCAGATGTATTTTAATTTTTAATGGCTTTTGAGCGACATTTATGTAAGCTTGTGGTTAAATGATTCTTTCATTGATATATTAAAATTTATTTATGATCAAGATTATGATCTAGTTCTGAAAAAAGGTCAAACAACAATTGTATACACAGTATGAGGAAACACGAGAAAACGAAACACGTGCATGTGTTCAGGCGGCCTGAAACCCAAAAAGGTAAATTAAAGTCGAATGCTATGAGTTCAGTAATTTGAGAATAAATAAACTAACTACTTAAACAAATGTTTGAAACTTTAGTTACTTAAACGGCTTATGTAATGAATAATGTGACAAGAGAAAATCATATTACAACGAAGTATTAACTATATAAAGTATATCAGTTTTCGTACTTACTGAAATGTTAACTTTTTTATTCTGTCTCACGGCACATTGTTAATTAAACATTATTTGATGATGACCCGTCTATATGTGTGTGGCTCTGATAATTAAAATCCAAGATAAATTGAAATGTCTTATCCATACATCGAGTCAAACAATTTAAATGATTTTAATTTCGGATCGATACATCGAGTTCAACAATTTAAATCATTATAATTTCGTATCGATACGTCAAGCCCTACAATTTAAATCATTTTAATTTTTATTGAGACATCGAGCCGAACAATTTCAAAGATTTGAATTTTTTATCGTTACATCTAGCCCATCAATTCAAATGATTTTAATTTTTTTAAATAACGCACGCACGCACTCACGTACACACAAGCACATACATACAAACACACATACATACATACATGCATACATACATACATACATACATACATACATACATACATACATACATACATACATACATACAACCTCCACAATATCTTCGTTGCCGCTTAATTATCTTTCCTCTTTTGCAATGAATCACAATTGCATTGCAAGTGAAACTTCGTAACCTTTAATCATCCATGATATTGGTCTCTTACCTGTCAGTCAAAGTGTTCACCTTCAGTCTGTTATCACTTTTACCTCTGATAAATTGATCGATATTAATGTATAGTGCTGTGTATTAGCCGATATTTAGGATGCGTTGACTATGACAACATACCCTGCTCTTTAAAGTTTCTAGTAAATTTACAACATTACAGCTTTCAATTTCAGTATCGACAATATTATCGTAAACACCATTTACACAGAAACGATTTTCAAATTCGTTCATTTCAAAACCACTTTCTCTTAGCACAAGAAAGTGTTAGGACGTATATAAGACAAACTAGCAATAGTTTTCGTTAATCCAGACTTTAAAAAACGCAAACAAGAATTGAAAATGGAATATTGCTAATGGAACATACAATGGTGCCGCAGTGTTAGCAAAGTGAATGGTATAGTTGTTTCCTCTCTTTGTTATGCAATGGTCTCAAGTACATTATTCATAATGTTGAATGTACAAGTCAGCCTTACTTACATTTGGCTTTGAATATAACGTTAAAGGTTATGTTAAATTGATTGTAAACAGTCACATTTGATTGAAATGGCTGGACATTTAGTTGATGTAACCGGGATATCACGTAAAAGCATCCGTATGCTTTGTTCTATTATGCAAATACCATCATTCCAGACTCAATAATCCATGATCTATCATGTTTAATCTTACGATATTGCTATTATTTAATATTAGTCTCATTCGTCATTTGCTAATAATTGTACAGGAAATCTCACAGAAACAATATTCAGATTCTTTCAAAGGAATGCATTAAGGCGCATTAACAATTAATTTACCGTGCTGATACGTTGAAGATATGACCAAAGTTGTACCTATGTAATAGTAATTTTGCTTTTCTGTATCAGTAGGAATCCTACAGTAGAAGCGCATAGTTGGTTGCATATGGTTCACTGTGCTGATAAGTGCATAATACGCATCTATTTTCATTAACTAAGCCCTAACGCATAATGAAGAATTTGCTTGGTATATTTCATGTTGTATGTCAAGACAGAGAAATGGTAATGCAAATCGGTTTCGTCAGGTAATAACTTTAAACAACAAATATAATTATGTGCAAGATCTATATTGCTTGCATTACAATTGTTTGTAATGCTTCCTTATAGTTTCATTCAGATGTGATTTAGCTCTTTAATTGACTGTTTATTAATTAATTCTTTGATGACTCAAGTTAAATATTGAACATCCTGTACGGTGAAAGAATAACAAATAGAAGAAAAAGCATCATGAGTTGCAATACGGAATAAGTTGGTATTTGATATTCATAAAATTAACGAAATATTTTGATAACTTCGAAATTCGCATAATCAACGAAATATTTGCATAACGTCTAAATACTGACCTATTCAAAATTATCTCTTACACTAACCACATCTTCTATCTATCCATACAGCTGCATACATTTTTTAATGATACAATGCAAAAAGTATATATTTGTGCAAAGAAGTATCCTCTTTATAACAATATTAAAACGATATATTTATTCCGCATGCATGAATAGAATAATGTTCTTTTATCTCCGTTTCTCCATCAATCTAAATTAATGTCAATATCATTCGAAAAATAATATATGTATTCTAAATCGAGAAAACAGAGATAATAAATTTAGAATGTTTCTCTGATGTCTGACAGCAATGGTTATTATTAGTAAACCTTGGGACAAGAAGCTGTGAAGGTAAAGATTAAACAGCAATTAAACAAACCAATGTGGGGCAACATAAAAGCAAAAGCAACATAAATGACAATAGAGAGATAGTTTCTTGATGTCAAAAATATATTTAGACAAATTGTTAGGTAACTTCGAAAATGTACCAGGATCTCTAAATATTTCATACATTTACAAACTAAGGTACGGAACTCTCAAACAAAAATGAAAATAAAAAGACGATCATAAATTCAATTCAAGGGTAGAAAATGATAGATTTCTAAAGTTTCAAAGATGTGTAACTAGATTTCAATTTAACAGAAGTGACATTTCTTATATACCAGATCTTACCATTTCACCGCAAATTGTCATATCCAACATGTTTCAATATGTTTTACACATAATGCTAATCATTATATATATCAAAGCCAAAAACGCTCCAATTATTTAAATAAATACTATGCTATATTTTCCACTAAGGGAATAATGAAATTGCTTTCAATGCGGATGGAGTAAAGTGCAATATGGATTTTTAATGTCTGAGCCTATTTAGTATAAACTGTTAATACACGGTCTGTGTATGGTGGATATATAAGAATGTCTGAATATTAGTGTGTTGCACAATAAAGTTATTTATTAGCAAAGAGTACGTCCATAATACTCTGAAAGTACTCCTCATGCACCTCAACACATTTTCTCGGTCTGATTGTCCAATTAGGAAACGCCATTTTGTAGTCACCTTTCAGTATGTTGATAATATGATTGAAACATTAATTACAGTTGCATCACTGCTGTCATACCGTCTGACCCTCCGCGAACCGTGAATATCTGGATTCAGCCACAATCGATTGGAGCTAAATCAGGAATGTATGACTGATTTGGCAAAGTGTGTATGCTGTGCTCCTACAGGATGTCAGAGTGTAGATGGATGTCTCGTGTACTATTGCAAAGATGGAGAGCTCAGTTGTGTTTAACAACTCTTGGCAACCCTTTCAAATCCTGAATATGTGCTATTAAAATAACATAGTCAGGCTAAGGTAACTTCACGACTAGGCATACGAGAAGTGTCATATTGTGTGTCATACCCAGTCACCACAGTCTATTTTCCCCATGACTTGGCAAGCAAGCTATTTATATTGTGCAGCCAGTGGATGATTAACATTAATGATATGCGAAAGTGAACATTGGTTAAGTTGACTTTTTTGTCTGAAAATCTTCTACGCGCTTCCTTGTCTATGATCGCAAATGTCGATTATTTTCCATATTCGCTAGCACAGTCCCAAATCAGGCAGCGAGAACTATTCTTGATTGCCACGGAATACAGTTTACTAATCGTTTTGAGGCTGCTTTGTGCCGCTGCAAGCAGATCTGACTAGGCACATTTTCGTGAATGCCATCATAGTATAATTAAGTTTCTATCACCACCAGATTCCACTGTAAATTGTGTTACAGCCGCGACAATAATTCCGATCGATTCACCTATGATTAATGTTGTTGCCTTTCCAGCCACACCAAAACCAACTGTTATTGCCATGGGTCCTTCGCCGTTCTTCTGAGAATAATATAATAGGGTAGTAAACTTGCAAGACGGGCAGACCTTGTCCGAACTCATCACGTTCAGGTGCAATACGCACATGTTCTTTTTGCCAATTACACTATTTACGACACAGTGTTTATATAACTACATAAAACCTCTTGAGGAATATTTAAATTTCTGTCAATTGAACTTTTTACGGTTCATATAAAATCACATCGATTACACCTATACCTTTTATATATAGCGACAGTCTTTTCCCAATAACTGTTAGCCAAAGACACGCCAGCGTATCTGATATTACCATTTTCAGCGACATCAACCAGATTCTTTGTAACTTGACAATAATATGTTAAAGGTCTACACTTGATGTGTTAAGTTTACCAGTTTGGTTTTCAAATATCACAAACATCACAACAACACAACTAGTGAAATCAGTCAAATTCGCCTTGCTCAGATCCACATCAGTACATGTCGTCGGGCAGAGTAACTTTGTAAATGTTAGTCGACATTTTATATAATATTAAACATACTTAAATATGAAATCAATAAATGTTTGTTCTATGGGTTTTCCACACGACCAAGCAACGTTTCATCAAAAAGATGCAGTAATAATAGTTCATCAAACAGAGTTTGTACTAGCATAGTCAAATACAACAGTTGTGGACGACTCTGTCGTCCACTTCCAACGTGATGCAAGTTCGTCATCATCATAGTCAGCCCCGTAAGTCTGGTAGACCGTTGAGGCACCGCAAATAACCGAACAACCAGCTTCTTCCATTCCTTTCCATTTTCCATATTTCTCAGTGAGTCACTCAGTGTCAAGCATGTTATCTTCCTTCTTCTTTCTCTGCGTGTCTCTCTTTCTTCTTTTTTGTACCGTGTCTTGCTGAATTGTCTTGGCAAGTCATGATGATTATGAAACATGCCCCTACCACTACAGTTTACATTTCTTTCACTGTGATCAGGGGATCTTCTTGATGACCAATGATCTTTTTATCTTTTGCAATATTTCTTCATTGGCGATACTGTTTTTGTATGTGAGACAGATGATATTTCGGAAACACATCATCCTTGTGATATCTATCCTTTTCTCTAAGTCAGCTGTTATGGTAAATAAATGAGGCTTATAAAATTATGGAGATCATCAGTGAGTGCAACAGTCTGACCTTTGAACTGAGTGCAATACTGGGCTTTAATTTTGGCGGCGCTGTTCTTGTCTGTGCAGTCCTGGAGATTGCTTTAGGCTTTTATCCTTCATCTCTTGCCGTTGCCCCCAACTACCTAAAGCTGTGAAGTTTCTATCTTCGTCCCTTGGACGCTAATGTCAGTGATGATACCCTTGATGTTGTTGGTTGTCATTTTGGTCTTATCTGTACAGCTGTCCATGCCGTAGGCTGCAGAGGTCATGTTGAGGCTCAATATTAACCTAGTTATGTTTTGCTCATTTCCTGCTAGTTCATCAATGTTGTCAGCAAAACGTAAGTTGGTGATTTTTCTTCATCCGATGCTGACAGTACCTTCATTCCTTTCAAGCGCGTCAGCCATGATTCTCTTCAAAACGATGTTGAATAGTGTGGGCGAGAGCAGACAGCCTTTTCTGTTTCCGACTGTCGTTCTGAACAAGTCCCCTATGCTACCGTTGAAGTATACTGCACTGGTGCCCTTACCATAGTGGTACTCTATTACTGTGATGAGGTTGACATTGATGTTGTACAGTCTCATGTTGGCCCGCAAGGTTGCTTTCCATAGTTTGTTAAATGTCTTCTTGAACTCTACAAAGACGTGGTACAGTTAATGCTAGTGTTGGAGTTATTTCTCACACAATATCCTGAGATATTCATCTGCTCCGTTGTGCTGCACCCTGCTATGAAACATGCCTGCTCCTCTGCAATGATCTTTCAGCCTTTACTCTGTTCAGCAGTATCCTTAACATGACGGTTAATAAAACTGTACGGTGGTTTTGACACTGTTGCATTTTGCCCTTCTTGTGGAGGAGGTTGATATGTACATGGCTCCACGGTGATGACAATACTCCTGTTCGCCAGATCGTGTTCCAGATGTTTATAAAAGCGCTAATCATTTCTTCTCCCCCAGCTTTGACAAGTTCTGCTGGGATGTTGTCCTCTCCTGCTGACTTCCTCTTTTTCAGTGATCTCACTGCAACGTCTATCTTTTCACGTTGGATAGCGTGGTTGTTGACAACTCACCTTAGCAAGCATCTCTTGTACGCCAAATTGCATCGTTGGTATCAATAAAGTAATTGTGCAACTCCAAGATTGAAATTAGCAATGGCCGTTAATACTTAGTTCATGTACATTTGCGTTACTGGTTTAGCAGGATTGCAGTCAAATAATTTACTGTCTATGATCTGCATTATTAGTTGCATCTTTGAAATACGTCACTGCTGGAACAGCTGTTTCTCGTGTGTATACACCGCTGCATCTGTTACGTCCAACAAGTGTTATGGCTACATGTACATTGTCAAGAATTGATTCAATGTCTTTTCAGACTATGAAATAACTTGCACTTTTAAACAACGCTAATGTTACCGTTGTTGACAGATAACATTTGGGCATCAACACCGTACTTAGCATTATCGGGCTGAATTAGTTTTCTTGCAATTTTTTTAGTTGATTGGGATCTCTGGACGTGATTGATTAATACAGCAAATATTAAATACTTCAATCCACCAACATAGTTTTGCCCTCATGTAAAATAGAGGAACAAGCACATAATTTGAATTGAGCCATTGTTTAATTATTATAGTGTCTTGTCTGATACCTTTGCGTGACGACTTTGGTAATTTTACCACTTCCCGTTGCCAGCCCTACATTCACTAAATCAGACAATCGCTACTGAGAGGCTTCATTAATGACTTTACCAATCTCATGCGCTATTGTATCTTTCGATGGTAGTTTAACCGATTTTGTTAGTGATCGATTCACTAATCGTAGTAGTCGATCTTACATGGACTGAGCAGCCTGCAATCCCAGTTGTTTAATCCGATCTACAGCTTGTTTTTGTGATGCAATGGAATACTCTCATTGCAACTTGTTTAAATGTTCATGCAGCGTGACTTTAAACAATCCACGAACAAAATCACCGAGACCAGTTCCGTAATATGTTGCGTAAACGTGTTTTCTTGCATTAACAACACGCATGGTTCTCACATCACTTACGACTGCTATTCTATTTAAATGTTAAGTCAGTCTTCAATATACTGTTGTAGCGTTAATGTCCTACAACGTGTCTGTCTTGATCCACAAAGCAATCGATATAAAACTCACGTGGCACCGTGGTTGGCGAAAACCCAAACATTTTACTTATAACCCTGAACTGCCACGCCTTTTCAGACCTGTTTTCGAAATTGACCGAAATCGTTGAGGTAATTTGCACAATGCCAGACGTTATATGATATCACATAGCTAAATAAAAATTGTTTACCGCCTGAAACGTCGTCGTCCAAGCTAAACCTGGTCTTACTGACGACAGTGCAATGGCAACCACAAGTGTTAGAGATTCTATTTTCATGACAAAACTGAGTGAGGGCTCATTAGTATGGATGTCAATTTAGAGTCTTAGCCGGTCGCCAACTTGATTCTTCGTCGAATTTCTTCCTTGATAGATTTCATGTTGTATGCATCAGCAGAACGTTCAATATTATTCCTGGTGGCGAACGTGTCTGCTGAAAACAGAAATGAGTTATCTGCGGACAGACCACAAACATATAGTGATCGGATATTAGGATAACTATGATAAATACGCAGCGATGCTAGTGTGATATCATGTGTGCGTGATTCACCAGCAGTAACAGGTGCAGAAAATGTCACACTGAATTCTGGTTTCATTTATGCGATTGTGACCATCCTTTGTAATAATCTGGGTGTACTTGACACAAATCTGTTGCAATGCAGCATATAATTAGAGCAAACCATGGAGTGTTTTCCCAAGAAGGATCGTAATCGTCTCAGAACTCGTCATTAGTTTACAAACTTCGTTAGTCGAATACATCATTTATTACTTGATCAAAATCAT
Organism: Unio pictorum; assembly: GCA_030141615.1. NCBI lineage: Eukaryota > Metazoa > Mollusca > Bivalvia > Unionida > Unionidae > Unio > Unio pictorum. Next base: position 12,951,822 of record JARLTB010000059.1, read on the forward strand.
GCATCAACAAGCCGTACGTATTTCTGTCCATAATGTCATTGGCAAGCAATATCTGGCATATCGGCGTGACTTAATTAATGAATTGGGTGCGTAGTTGTCAGCACGATATGAAACAACCTGTGTTTCCAATTGGTCCAATAGGTCATAAAGATAATTCAATCCGCGAACACCTTCTTGTTTTGGCTTTGTTTTGTTGGTTTTGTTTGAGCAATTGTTGTAGCTAACTCTTTGACTAATTGTGCTGCACGTCTTAGTTGCTCTTGTGTGGGTGCAAAGGATCTTTTGGGGAACACGTTTCGCTGTCTTAATTCTTCCGGTGGTGGTGCACGTCATGGCTATAACAAGTATGGATCTCAGGTAAGCGTGATGCGCGTTGCTGTTGTTGCAACCGTTTTTGTTGTTCCTGCTATGCACGTCAATCCTCTAGCATACGTTACAGGCCTTCCTCTGTAACATATTCGGAGACCGGGTCTCTTGGAAGTTGTTATGGTTGTCATTGCATCACTGGTTAAGGTGTGGTTTACCTTGTCATAAAGTCTGTCAATAACATGTCACCTTGTCATAAATTCTGTCCATCACATGTCACCTTCTTCAGGTCATGTCTAAAATGCATTCCACGTACTTCAGTCCTTAACCGGTAGCTTATATCTTCCCATTAAGTTCCTTAAATACCCTTTTGATATATTCGTTATCCATATATTTATAATGTGACTTTGATCGATGTTTTAACATGTGTTCGTTCCTATTGATGGATTCGCGAAGAGCAACACGTATATAATTTGTGAAGCTCTCTCATCATCAAAGTATCGAACCTGTGTTTTCATCCCCGACTAGTACTCAGGTGGCACGTCTGGTATCCATGTAATTGCCTATACAATGTCTTCATCAAATATATGGATGCCTTTCCACCAAGTACACAAAGAAGCTTTTCCAATGTCTTTTTGGAATGCCTCAGTCGCCTGTGTCAAACGCGTAATAGTCGCCGCAGGTTTTCTTTTTCTCTTTTATCCTTGATTCGTTGAAATATCTTACAACTTACGATCTGCATCGTGTTCTTCGTCTGTTCCAGTTAGTGCTGCTTTACGGAGTAGCTTTCCATAGTCTTGAATGACATCACTGGCAGACTATTGATAATTGCGATAATTGCCCTTGCATGTTCCAATCAAATAAATAGTGAGTAAATTATAACTGATGCTTAGTGATGCTCACAAGAATGCTATTTGCTTATTCCACGTATGGTCTCTGGCACACCAAGTCCAATGAATAGTTCCACAACAATGTGCGTCAATGCCGCAAAATATCATCACAATGTTACAGTCGTCTGTCATTACTTTAGGCACATGCACGTATCGTTGAGTTAAGTACATCATTCAGTGTTTTATGCCATCCTCGAAAAACTACTTGTGCAGGATTCGTATGATATCAAATCGTCCATGGCAGGTGCTTCTTCGATGATGGATAAGACACTGATGGTGACAACTGCACCTTTGTCAATCAAGTCTCTTTTCGATAGTCATAACACGGTTGAAATTTTGCTAATGTGCAATCACGCACAACTATCCCACTTCAACCATCGTAAAACCATATTCAACAATAGCTGAGTTTATCCTGATTCAACGATCAGTGGACAAAATGAGTTTCAAATATATCACCATTCTTTGATAGTTTGGGAGCTGCCTAAATGACTGAAATCTTTGACGTTTTTCAAGTCAATAATATAATATATATATGTCTTCATACTATGCACGATGCTGTGTCCAGCTCAAAATCGAAATACAAAATGAACTATCAACAATTATGGAACTTTTGTCCGATGTGGAGCAAACATGTTCATGTTCATACACAGACTTTTCAGCATCTCACTTCTATTCCATCGGTCTCAAACTCGCAGTGTTTAAGAAACAGTTATGGGTGATATCGCTGGTGCATAAACAAAGTTACGCAGTAAATATAAAGGTGAAAAACACATTCCTCAATACAATTACTGTATGGTCGGTACACGGCTTGATTACGACTCGATTTTAACAACCAACCAAAACCTCTTGAAGTATATGTGAATGGTGTCAATGCTGCCGTGTTACCGACATCACCATGCATGCAAAACATCAAACGATATCGGTGCACGTCAACGTACTGACGTGTATCTAATCCATGACAATTGTGGGACCAGGTACTGGATAACTAATCTCGAGATGAAACGTGAAAGGGGGGTCTACTTCAAAAACAAGTTTGCACTCAGAGTCTCTTCCTCTCGCGGCCAAACGTCATCTCGTCAAAAGCAAATAATATTAATACAAACAAATAACGGACACAAAAAGCATGATGATATAAAGCTTTTGCTACAGTTCGAGTGAATATTGGAGAGTTAAAGCCGCCTGGAAAAGGTAGCAAGTTACACAAAGGTCTCTGATGGATAATGCTTCCGGCAGGGAGTATCCATCGCTAGGTATCAAACAGGGACAAAATTATTTTAGTCCATCGGTAAACGCCCATGCGATGCTCTAACGCTTTATCATATTTGCCGTTTGTGCGAATTGTTGTCGGTCTTGAAGATATTCCACGTGCATGTCGTGTTTGAGATCCCTTGGCACAATTAGATGTGGAATGTCTTTTTGCCTTTTTAATGCTCACGGAGCTTCCGCCACAATCGAGTACATTCTAGGTCGCATACTCTTCGACTGGTTTACCCGAACACTCATCCTTGAACTTACCATCAACTTTTCTACCGCTATTACTAGACAACGCATGCTTTCTCGGATCATCACTGTATCAAATGCATTGACCAAACAATTGTCTGTCATGTCTGCGTATACATTGCTTGCATCATTGCATATGCATAGAGGTTAATTTGATCATGATACATGATGTAACTGTTAGGAGCAGAGGACACGTTTGAGTTATTTGCACTCGCATATCTGTGACTCGTTTTAGAAATCCCACCACGAAAAGATCGTCCATTAAATAAATATTGATCAATGCCGCTGAGCAATTCCAACTCGTTGCTAGCTTTTTACAACGAATTCTAAGCCAACCCGGTGACGAGAAGTATTGCGTAGGATTTAAATTGTTTACGTAGACTACTACGAAATTGAAATAAAACACGTCAGCGAGCAGCAAGCAATACATCGGGCAGATACAGATTATGATAGTAATGTTTGATCATTCTCGATAGCAAGACGTGTTTGTGTCTGGAATCTGAGCTATCGATCGGCATTTATTTTATATATACGTTCAAACAAACAAACAAGTTATAATAAAACATGCTCAGAACGTTTCAAATACCCCTTCGGATCTGATGAGACACCGCATATAGTAGCATTTATGCTTCCGCATAGTTTCCTCTATACATGAATACATTACCTGAAGAAGAAAAGAACATTCATATTTAGAACTTTTTAGCATGGTTGACATAGAGAGGCTAACGTGATGCCTGTAATATGTTATTAATCACATTATGTCTGTAATCGAGGCAAATATTTGGCCGAAACATATTTTTCACACCGTTAAATATAATCATTTACATATCGTTTTCAATCACTTTTATGACAGCAATTGATCATTCGCAAATTACTATTCTGTCTGATACAAGTTTGGATCTTGAACTTCAATAATCTTGCTGAGTGCACAAGGATGGAAATTATGAAGTACGCAAACATTAGCAACTTTGGTAAACTACAAAACTACAAAGGTATAATTTTCTAAAATATGCATATTTGTATTTATGTATGTATTGATCTTTCCCAATCCTTCATCATCGGATAAGTTTGTGTCCAATTTAAGTATAAATCCAACGTTGTATTAGATAGATAGATAAATAGATAGATAGATAGATAGATAGATAGATAGATAGATAGATAGATAGATAGATAGATAGATAGATAGATAGATAGATAGATAGATAGAGACAGACAGACAGTCAAACAGATAGACAGACATGCAGTGACATACAGACAGACAGGGAGAGAAATCGATCATATAGTTTCGCTCGTCAGTACGGTAAAATGATGTCCGTGTTGTCTTACATAAATATAATGTACGTCTTCTTTTGACTTTTTATAAAGCTGTTATTTATTATTGCGTTAAAAGAAACACTCCATAATCAATCATGTGAAACTTGTTGATAAATTATTATTCAAATTAACAGTATTTAGAAACTAAACAATAAAGATAAAGACAAAATGTCACTTCGGATTTGCGAAAAATACAAGACTATAAATAAACCACATTCCAATATTAACTGTTACTTTTAGACCTTTTCACATGGATTTATTTTTTACTTTTGCTTGATTTAGAGCGGCCCTCGGGATACAAATAAAGTACAACATGATGGATTTCTTATGATAAAGTCGACAGAAATTAAGTCTGTGTAATCGAGTCAAATATTTGGTTGAATGATACTTTTCACAACGTAAAATATAATCATTTACATAGCGTTTTCAATCACTTGTCAAATATGTCTCGTAAATTTTACGCGGAATGAAATGACAGCCATTGATCATTCCCGAATTCTTATCCTGTCTGATACAAGATTCGATCGTGCTTTTATATGTAAAATCTACCACAGTGCACAAGGATGGAAATTATGAAGTACGATTATATTGTGTTTCAAAAATTAGGAGGTATGAGAATGTTTATAACACCTATGCATATTTATATGCATATTTCTTCATTTACAAACATTCTTCTCTGTATATGTTTCTATCCTATTTATGTTTCTATCCAATGTTTAACGTATGTATGTATGTATGCAGTCTCGGATTACCCATTAGGCAGAGTAGGCAACTGCCTATGGGCCCCGCGACTTTTATGGGCCCCATCAGGGGCCCCCAGGGGCCCCCATGAGACCGTGACCGTGGGTCTGGGGCCCCAAAAGTTTGACTACCTATGGGCCTCCACGGTGCTTAATCCGGCGCTGTATGTATGTATGTATGTATGTATGTATGTATGTATGTATGTATGTATGTATGTATGTATGTATGTATGTATGTATGTATGTATGTATGTATGTATGTATATGTGTGTGTGTGTGCGTGCGTGCGTGGTGAGAGTGAGATCTAATGTATCGTTCAATAGCCCACTCAAGCAACGTCCATTGGTTGTTTTTTTTTTTAAATATAATGGATTTTCTTTATTGGTTTTATATAAAGCCGTTAGTTCTTCGTGCCTTCATGGAAGAAAAAAATCTCTTAAAAGAGATGAAACACTGCAACTATAGATAAAGAGATGTATTTTTCAAACGTTCTAGTCACTGGAACAGTGTTTATAGCAGAATGTTAAGTTTTAAGATATGTTTATCTAGAGATTAAAAGAACAACTGATGGACTTCTTTTCCACCTTGATATATGTTCCATGCTTTATGATGCTAAATTATATTGACTTTAAACGCGAAGAAATAAATCCGTTATTCACAAAGAGCAAGCAAATTGTCTTTTTATTTTATGCTTAGATTGATGGCCAGCCGTATGTATAACATATTGATAACAGATTGTTTTACTGTAACTCTTGTAATAATAAAACATTTTACCTTATATGTTCTCGTGCTTTTTTAGTAGTAAATGCGCACAAAAAAAATATATAAGTTGTGACATAATTCTCGTTCCAAAATTCAAGGCAAAACGGTGGCAATTATAGTGACAAGTATGATACTTGTAACAAGAGCCATTGCTGCAGTAACTGCTGATGCAAATCTAGTAGAAATAAACGTGTAGGTAAAACGTTTGGAAGTTAACGTATTTGACCTAATACTGATAACAACGAAAATGTTAATTGAAGGAGAACTGGTGCTACCGGTACAGCTACAGGTGGAACTTGCCAGCACGGCTGCGGAAGATGCCTATTCGTCTCGGTTTTGTATCCCATCGGATATAGAGCTTTTTAACGATCATATACCATTTTATTAAAAATGGACTAACCGACAGATTTTGGTTAGATTTGGTTTTCAACGCATGTTCATTTTCGATTAATGCCAAATATACAATGACATATATTATGGGAATCTTAACCAGTTAACTAGCCAGGAAAAAATTTTTTTTATGGGATCAGCTTTTTCTGGAACACCTAATTATTATACGCTCACAGTTCACTGACATATTATACTTACATAATTCTGCGACATAGGAAAGCACTAATGAATTATTAGTTTAGGCACTGTTTGCAAATCACTGTATGCATTGTGATTTTATTGACGATAAAATTATAGACTTCCAGAGGCCGATGAAATGTTTACTCGAAATACAAAATCTTGGTATAATCAAAATTCAGTCGAGTAATAATGGTCATTGTGGGAGTCCCAAATCAATTTATACTTCCTCTGGACGGTCATTATCGTCAATTTGAGGAAGCCATAAATTTACTTATGTCAGAAAGAAATTAAAAACCAAAAATATTTCTCGTTATGCAACCGTCATGAAATAGAGAACGCAACCAACGGAATATTGCTTCTGATAAAAACGACTCATGAAACAGCTTTTGCATTAACATGTTCCAGCAACTTGATCATCAATGACACAACGACGATCAGATTGTGTCATAACGTAACGACAAACAAGTTAATATGGGACCAATATAAATCCATATATTTTAGTTTGCTTCAGCCCCACTATGGCAGGTCATCGCGGGTCTGGGAAAAGGATATTTTCATATTATGCAGTTTCCATGATCATTTTGAATAATAGTATTATCTTCTGCAAAATCAGGCTTATCGTGATCATTGTGGTAGTATTTCACGCCCTGGCGAATCTCAAACAAATACAAATTCAAGTAAAAGGAAGCTCTAGGAGACAAAATATCTCTGCAGAATGTCATGTTATTGATGCAGTTGGTCTGGATCTTTAGGAAATTATGTAATGTCTGGTCAAGATATGTATGTCCGAGATAGACGATCCATAAGAAACTCTGATAATGATTGATTTTGCAAACCTATCTTCCATCAAAAATGCCTGAATTTGTTATATTTATCAACGTTGGTGTTTACTTCCGGAAATGATACAATATCTTTTTGGGTAAAAACAAATTAATGCAGTTTCAAATATTTTCATGAGTGCCTTCATTTGAGGCTGTGTTTTATTGTCAAGACCACGATACTTGTATTGCTGTAATTAATGTAAATCATGTTAATTCGGCCAATAATTTATCAGCAGTAGACTTATATACGAGTCAATTAGGTGAAATTGACAATTGACATAATATCGACTGTTATGTATTTTTAATTTGTACTGTGTGTCCGAAAGTTATTCGTAATTGAGGGATGAGGTTTGGCTTACCTGTCTATTCTCGATTTTTTTGTCATGTTTTTTTAAAGTCGTTTAAGTTATCAACGTTATGTTTAATGATATCTGAGTTCAACGTCGTCTGGCCTAATTAATAAACTTAGAATATTCTGGAAGGGAACCTGTTGATCAAAATTATGCTCGTGTCATTGTGTATTAGGTCAATTAAAACAAGTATTCAATCCAATACAATTATCAAGATATTGTCTGATGTTTGACCAACAACTAATAGCTTTTATTTCTTATGCAGATTAATCGGCTACAGAAATTATCGTCTAACTGAAATATGGTATTTAGTTATAAGGATTGTGACATTTATATTTGCATCGATAATATATATTGTAGCAAACCACAATGCATCAAATTTGTCTCGAGATATTGTTACTATTTATTGTTCACGACCAGGACATGCACATCCTGGCGAATTATTACCTAATTATTTATTTTGCAAGAACAAAAATAAAATTCAAAAGAACTGCCCGGTTCAGGAATTGGTTATCTCGCAAAGTCAATTGAGGTCTACTCCGAAATGATCGCCCAGTGGAAGCTATTATTTCCCGAGTATCATATTTGAAGAGGTTTTTCTAAAAAAAAAAGACCAACCAACCTTAATTTCAAGAGCTACAATACGTCATCGTTATGGATCAACATTGAAATATATCAATGGAACAGCCCTCGCTAGCTGATTATAGTATTACCCGACCGCAATGGCCAATCATAAATAGCTAGACCGCCGTCATGGATTTATCAATAGCAGGCTAACATAATAAATATAATTTAATACATCTTGAATTGCTGATAAAAATCAAATTATGGATATTGTCAACCAAAATTTAACCAGTGAATAGTCATCGAGGATTTAAAATATTGGTCTTTGAAGATGACCTACTTTCCCGACCTTTGTGTACAATGTGAGATTTTAATTTTGAAAGGCATATTTCTAATATGTTATGCAAAAAGATGAAAACATGTGAATGACTAATTGCTGTTATAATCATTCCACGCAGTGATTTTGAGACAGACATACGTGATATAAGTGAATGAGGACTCTAGTTAAATGATGTTTACGATATCAAAATAAACATTCTGCCTTTTAAGTGACTCGATTGGACAGACAGAATATTCCGTCAACATGTTGTGCTTCGTGTTTATCATCAAAGACTATCTAAATCAACAACAATGAGATAAAATAACATGAAGTAGTTATTATTATTAGTAATAAGGAGAACATTTTACGTTCTTCTTTGTATTATTAAATAACATACGGCTAGATGAGGAGGTGAATGCATGAGGCATTTTTTTAAAAGCGACCAGGATTTCAAAATTATCAAATATATTCTTCATGTTGGTAATGTCAGTCAGCAACCTTTCCCGATGATGCAATGTGATTTTTGTTCTTTACTTTTTCTTTCTCCGTACAATACTTTCGATTGCTGTTATTGCCGTTTTCCGTCTTCGATATGTGTTTTATCCTTATTGTCGTAATAAATCATACATAATGTCAGTCGGCACAAAAGCAAATTAGCAAACGCCTGAGATAAAATGTCACTTAAGCGTAATTGAAGGCTCAATCACACCTGAATGAAAAATCAAAGGAAGAGCTACAAACAAAATTTAATGAGAGCGATATAAATCATGTCATTAAATCTATTTGTTATTTAAAGTTCTCACATGATAGACCGGGTTGTATCCTTATATCTGCCGCTTGACATGGGAACATTAATAATACCATGCAAATCTATCATTATACGCTATGACTTCACTTGATGCAAATGGATGCTTAGTTTGCAAATATTAAAACAAGGAAGCAAATGCATCCAAACTTTGTACTTAATGCTACATTGTTCCTGTAGGTACAGAAAAAGTAAATTTATTACTAAATAGGAGCAACATGCGTTGAATGTTCGATGTATTACCGCTTTAACTCGATTAATGGAGTGTCACAGCATACAAATACAGTCCTTAAGAATATTTTATCTCTGAGATTTCCTCGAGATGCGTTAGCTAATAAAACATGAAACTTGTATTCAATAAAAGCAGAGTGTCCAGCTTAAAGGCAAAATGAAATAATCAAGTCGACACAATAAACGCATATTTCAGGATAGATTAAAAAGGCTTAGAGACGCTATATAACCTATGCATAGCATAAGGTCAGAGGCTGTATACAGAAAAAGCACAAAACCTACCTGTCAGTGCCACACAAAGGTAACCTGAAAGGTAACAGAGAAAATAGAGATGCATAAAATAGACAAGAATGAATCGTTTGATTGACTTTAAGAGAAGGTGAGGAGAGTATAATTCGGGAATATCACAGATAATCTAAATTGGAGAACGTTCGCTAACAGAGTAATTTTTTTTTATAACTATTCTATAGTAATGAGAATTAAGCGGCTACGTAAGCGATCTTAAAGCTGAAAATTCAAACAGCATCAGATACGAAATATATAATGGATGATAAACGGATAGCATCTAATCTAAACGTCTAATCATATTCCCTACCCACGCATTCTACCAATAATGTTCGCCTGTTTTACCAAAAGAGCTTAATTTTGTACATGATGTCCAGTTAATAACAAATGCATGAGCCTCCTTGATATCATTTATTCCACACGATGAATTGATTTCGTTAGCTTATAATTTATAACTTTTACACTTGTTAATTTGTTAATGCTTCATATTTCTATCGTACACGCTATATACATATTTGACTTTTCAAACTTTCCCTTTGGTTTTGTTCAGAGCTAATTTAATTTTCTATAATAGGTCCTGGTGAACTTTGTTTGACGTTGTGATAAATCAATGGTTATATAACTTATAAGAACAAGGGCCATTATAATTCATACGACCGGATACAGGCATTGTCAGATCAAACGATTTTCATATAATTCATTTCGTCCAGGGATTATTAACAATTTTATATTCCAGTGTCCATGACATGTTCGTAAATCTCACGAAGGTCATAGCATAGGCAATGAATTTTAACATAATTTTGCATTTCATATCCTTCTCCATTTTTAGAGCAATAATGCTCGAATAATAATCTAGCTGGCATAAATCACGTGATTGTCACTTCTACTATCGTAGCTTAAAATTAAGAAACAAATTCATGAGAAAACATGTTATTAAAATATAACAACAGCAGCACTATTGGCTTTACAGACTGCAGAGACCCAGATCTACCATCACCAAATGTGCAAATAGATCCCGATATATCCAGTATGTTAGGTGTAATCAGCAGAACATGCATCTTAGAACCTGATCTACTTGCGCATTATACAACGGCAGATCAGATTCCATATGGTTTGCAGTTAGATTATATTATAATGGGTGTAGCTGGTAAGTATTGGTCAAAATTTCAAAAAAAAAAAGTTTCTTTTAGTAATCACAAAATGAATGTTTTAAATACATAAATGATGTACATACAGTGTATATGTCCTCCAGATGAGAGTGGTCTTTGTTTCATTTAAATAAATAAATAAAATAAAATTTATATATATATATATATATATATATATATATATATATATATATATATATATATATATATATATATATATATATATATATATATATATATATATATATATATATATATATATATATATATATATATATATATTGTATACAATGCTAATTTCTTCACTTGCGCTTAATATTTCTTCCCCAAAATGTTAATCCCCCTATAGCTTTTACAGCTAGATAGTCCACAAGGACAAACTTGATGGCCTGTCAAAAGTTAGAAGAATTCTTTTTTCCTCTCCTCCTAAGTTAATGGTTACGTACGATTAATAATACACTATACTATACGATTAATACTATACTATACTATACTATACTATACTATACTATACTATACTATACTATACTATACTATACTATACTATACTATACTATACTATACTATACTATACTATACTATACTATACTATACTATACTATACTATACTATACTATACTATACTATACTATACTATACTATACTATACTATTAATAACACACTCTATACTATACGATGAAATAATACACAATACTAAACAAACTGCTTTCACTATCCTGCTATACTATATGTTGCAACAGCTAATTCTTTCATTATATTTTATATAGTGACGTCAATGACTCTGGAGCAGCTATCTTTCATCCGTCAGAACCATATTACTTGGTGGCAAAATACAAAATTAACGACTCAGTTCTGCTTCCACGGTAACAAGTAGTGCCGCTCCGAATAATGTTTACTTTGTTCAAACATTTTTGAAATCTGTAGAAATATCCATGATTAAGAATTGCATCTTTATTCTTGTCTTTATTTTTTTTAATTAGTTTCGAACATAAGTCTGGTTATGGTATTCATACTCGATTGGGAGAGGTTTTTGTTTTTTTTAAGGCCCACTTGTTTATCAGAGGTCAGGAATTTACGAAAGAATGCAGACATTGGCATGCATTATGAGATAAGGTGTTAATTGCCATTTACAATGACTTGGTGTTTAAAGAATAACGCCCAGCAATTGGTTGTTGTTGTTGTCATGGAGTTTAATGCCATTTTTTCAGCACAAGATAGGCTATACATGGAGGCAAGTATCGATGGTGGAGGGAGAACCAGGGAAAACCCCAGACAAAAATCATAGACTCACGAGAAGCTACTGGTAGGCTTTCTCACGTAACCACATTGACTGAGCCCAAGACTCAAACCAACGCAGACGGAGGTGAGATGGCAGTGATCCGTAAGGGTGAGCGCTTTAGATCACTCGGCCAATCGCCCCCACCCCTCCATCCCCAGCAATGAGAAAGGCAGCAATCTGTGCAAATTTAGAAGCAATGCGCGTTTCCCGTTAGCCCGTACTGCATTTGTGTCGGGCGAATGAACAGTCGAAAAGTATCTTTCAGAATGGAATATTAGCTTTTCTGAACGGAAGTATATTTTTTAATCGTGGCCATATACGTGTTTCTTCTAAAATCCTGCAACGGAATATAATGTGTGCGTGGGTTAAAATAAAATTTTAAAACCACAACAACTATGGCTGTTGTAATGATGAATCATTTCTTGAGCTTTTGACCTTTGGTTCATTGATAAATGACGCAGATATTATTTTCACACCAATTAAAACTTTATTTTGGCCAAGTTTTTAGGTTCTATGCATTCGATTTTCGATGAGTCAGAAAGAAGAGGTGGCAAAACGATAAGCAGACGAGGTAGGATATAAAAACGATAAGGTATAATTATCATCCACTCAAAATTACCACATACTTTCCTGTGCAGTTACATATCGTGAGACGTTTAGTTTTGAAACGTGCAAACAATATATTTAAAAAATATTGTACGTCGTAGATTTATTTGTCAATTTCACATGGACGTGTAAAACTTCTAATATGTTCAGATATAGATATAAGACTCCACAAGACTCACATATAGGCAATTACTCTTTATTTCAAGAACATGATCAACACATATATAAACTTGGTGATTGTTTCAGTTTTTCTTTGTATTCTAATGGCATAAAATCCGTACGGTCATTTACTAATCAAGTTATAACACATATATATTTGTATTCAAATTGAAGATTTTTTTTAAAAAAAAGCCATTTCAAGTTACAATTTGAACAGATTATTAAGTTTATATCCCTGTAAATGAATTTTTCATGTTCGCATGGAGGTTTGATCTAAATAAATAATAAAAATGTTTTTAATAACTTGAATGTTAATTTAAAGAAAGACTATATATATGCAGCCTGAGTAGGTAACCAAAAGACATACTCTTTAGGCATCCAACTTAAAAGCTATTAACTGTAGCTGACAAAAAAATAAATGCAAATGTTTTTAAACAATAACGTACCATACTGATAAATGCGACTTTCTAATGCAGAAGTATTATATTATTCTACCAGCAATTGTATTGCTGTAAGTACATTAATTACATGCCATTCTTCTGACTGGACGATCTTCGGATCTGATGACTGAATGAGTGAATAATGAAGAAAATCTCCACTTCTGATATATGTTACGCGCGAATTCTCCAAATGTTCAGCTTCGTGGACAAAGAAAAAAATCTTTGTGATAACACTCTAAACGATTATCTGTTAAAAATCCAAACTGAAGTACAAACAATAAGTCAATTTTAAATGAAAGTGACAAGATATTGATCCAGTTTTCTTAATTTGATTGATCACTTTAATCAGCTAACAAGTTAGGGTAAAATTACTTTACATTGTGTTACACTGCTTTTAATGTAGGTCGAAATAAATCGTGCGATTCGTTTTAAACAAACAAAATATTGCAAATGTGCATTTTCAGTCTACCTTCAAATTCTCTCTCTCTCTCTCTCTCTCTCTCTCTCTCTCTCTCTCTCTCTCTCTCTCTCTCTCTCTCTCAAAACCTTGTACTTAATGATATTTAAAACACTGTTATAGAAAATTAATATTTTATGAAACTTCTTACAGTAATATCATTCACACTTATCTTTGCTGAATGCATTGCTGAGTAAACCAATTCCTGTTGGCTATAATTTTTTAATTGCCGAGTAATTATTAATATTCTTGATGTCTTGCTAACACAGAAACGGCCGACATGGCGTAAAATATTAGGTCACTCAAAATTTAACAGGCTACTAGCTGCACCTCTTTTGACACATTTTTCATTGGGGGGTGGGTCTCATACACTGTGGAAAACTGACTTAAGTAAGATCGAAACGTACAACCCATTTAAGCTTAACATTTTAACAGGGCCACTTTAATCCCAAACTGTATGTATTTTTTTTAAATACACACCGGGACAATCCTGGTTACAGTGTGTCGAATGAACGTTGAAAGTCCAATATTTACAACATTTGATAAAAAACGCTGAACATTGAGGGTCTACAACAAGAAATTGAAGGTCCGTGGAGTAGGAAATCTCACTAACGAGAGCTCTCTCTCTCTCTCTCTCTCTCTCTCTCTCTCTCTCTGTATTTATATATATATATATATATATATATATATATATATATATATATATATATATATATATATATATATATATATATATATATATATATAATCATTTATCATTATGTTGTGATGTTGAACATGTTGTATATGTAAAATTTGTATAATAAAGGACGAGGGCTAATTTAAGTTGTTAGAACTTGCCTAATCCCGTCGTATTCTCATGTAACAATAAACTATGTTGACACTAAATAATGAGTAACAATAAACTATGTTGACACTAAATAATGAGTAACAATAAACTATGTTGACACTAAATAATGAGTAACAATATTTTCATATTACAAACAAGAACAGTTTTGATTTAATGATTTAAATGCATTAATTTAACCTGTGTTGATACTATCAATTGTTCCGGTAATGCAACGGAATATAGAAACACTTGAAAACTAAATATCAGAAAGGAATGTCTGGGATCTTTTCGCTGACTGCATCGGCACTAACCATCACCGTTAGGCTTGAATAAGGTAGAAATGCTGCAGCTTCTAGTCGGTGTGAATCAACGCAAGAAGCTTTTGTACGTTTTAACTTTAGACAATTATACATATCGTCAATTTTCCTCAAAAAATTACCACGAAAATCAATTTGCATGACAACTGGCCATGGGCCAAAGTGATTTAAATAAATTGCTTAATCGATTTAAAAAGGGTACAGTGATTTAAATAAATTGCTTAATCGATTTAAAAAGGGTACAGTGATTTAAATAAATTGCTTAATCGATTTAAAAAGGGTACAGTGATTTAAATAAATTGCTTAATCGATTTTAAAAGGGTACAGTGATTTAAATAAATTGCTTAATCGATTTAAAAATTCTTACTTGGCAATAGGTATATTCGAAACAGTCTAAAAAGCAAAGTGAAAAATAATTATGAGAAGAGAATATGGTTTAGCTACTTTATTGTAATCACACGTTGCAACTAACACTAATTGTTAAGTACTGGAATCAGCATTTAATGTTAAATGCTTCGCTTTTTCATACTCTTCTTAGTTCAATGTAATTCCTATTTGCTTTATTATGTCAACTTTTTATTAATAATTTTATTTAATTATTTCGTTAGGTTTCCCAAACAGTTGTAAATGTTTCTCTTTTTTGCCTATTTGTTTCTTGTTTACTTTTTGCATCCTGTTTGAAGTATCCATTAATAATTATCATTTGTTTAATAATTATAATCATACTTAATGCGAACGAAGTAAGCATGATGGTTTATTAACTAGAACATACTGTTATATCTTTTACTGAAACACATATTAGAGAAACTAATCGAAAACGTCAACAAGGTAAAACTTAGCGCTAATAATGTACCCTATCACTTGGTTGTGGTGTGTATCTTGCGTTGGATTTTTTCATTGAATTTCGGTAAGTATCCCAAAATATGATAATGTCACCGTCATCTAGTTACATGGTTTTCTCCATGTATTGTCCAGTTTGCATTATTTTATCGTATACTCTCCCAACTAGAGTCCAATTCCGATTATATTTTTAATTCAATATATTTTCTTTGTCTTCATTTTATATTTTTATAATATATTTTGTCAGATCAGATCTCGACAACATTCAGCTTGTCTCCTTTTCTTTCCAAACGATAGCACATGCCTGTAAATTGCTTTCCACATAAATCTGAGCAAAGTTCGATTGCATTGAAAACAAGATTCTAACCTCACTTACGAATTTAACACTTTTTATGGTGAAAATGGATGAGTCAACGCGCCGTTGTTCTACAGACGTCAAACAGGATTCTATTACAAAAGCAAATTGCGGTACAACCTCCACTGTTATGGAATGTTTACTTAATCCACAGGCATGTAAATACGGGCGTTAAAATCGTTGTCATTGACGTGACTGTATTCACTCTATCTCCCCATACTAGTGTTTACTGTAAACAATGAGTATGCTATAAATTTACCCTTTCAAGCCAACGGTGAGAAAAACTGAGAAGACGCGAGTGTGATATGGAACGTTACGAATTCATCAAGGTGACATTGTTTTTTTTTTTTTATGATACTGTTGACCTTGCAAGCCATATATGATTTATGCGCCAGGTCATTCAAATCGTATTATATACAGATACTAATGTGTGTGTGTGTGTGTGTGTGTGTGTGAGAGAGAGAGAGAGAGAGAGAGAGAGAGAGAGAGAGAGAGAGAGAGATTTGGATTTTCAGCGTAGCGTTAACAATGTTTCAGTCATACCGCTACGACTTCTGCTGTGAGGCAAATTTATTGTGATGTCTAGCACTGGAGTATCATGCCGCAGACATGTAGCATCCCACTCAGTTACATTATCCTGACACCAAGCCCGCCAATCCAAACACTAACGTCGTTTTAATGCTAGGTACCAAGCAAAGTAACTGCTGGTACCATTTTTAAAATTCTTTGGCATGGCTTGACCGGGGTTCAACCCACATCCTACCGCGTCCAAGGTGGACGCTCTAACCACTTAAGCCACTGGATAAATACTAATGAGCTACAGACCAATACAATCGCTGGCTGGCAATGTTGAGGATCACGTAATCACAAATACGTTATAATGCGTGTCGATCATTCATGACAGATGTTCGTCGCGTAGTGAAATCGCTATGTAAAACATGTAGCTTAATACAACAATAACTGTATAACTAACTGTTCAATCAATGTTCCTTAATACTTCAGTTTATAATTCTAATCTAACATTGTAATTATTATATGGTTAGACATAAGACAAAAGAAACTAGTTATGATAATGGATTGATGTTTTATCTCTACACTAGCAAAATATCAATTACAGTCAAGGATCCAGACTTTATTTATTTATTTATTTTATCTAATATTATTTTTGTAAGACTGAATAATGGCGAATCTTTACATACTAAACCTTACACTTTATCTTCGCCCTTTTTATTTATGTGTCTTTGATTATTTTTCTTCTTATTCCTTTGTTTAATTAATTCTTCGTAAGACATTGTTTATGTGATTCTTTCACCAGAAAAGTGTACATGTATTTTATCCAAAAACAACTTATGTATATGCTTCCTGAATACGTGATTAAAATATTATTTCTTATCCCACAACGTATTCATCTATTCCCTCTTCATAACTTCACAAGCCATATGAAATTTGCCAATACTGTAAAAATAAGTCTTGATATTATATTTTCTATAAAATCATTAATTATAAGCTAAGAAAATGGGATAACGAAATCGCGAATGAAACAATGAGAATCTATTTGAATTTGAAGCAAATAATTATAATAAATTAGTTTTAGAAGACTGTGAAATGCATGTTCGCCATTTTCATTCTCATATTTTTTGTTTTTATGGTCTAATGGCTGTGCTGAATCAAGCATTGAACATATTGAAATTGAGAAATATCAGTTTGAATAAGCATCGTCTCTAAAAATGGATAGGAACTATTGACGAACATTCAACACGACCAAATTACAAATAAATGCATGGTACCTACATCAGCATGCTTATCTTTGGTTGCAACTTCACTGCATCTCAATATACTTTTGGACAAAAAAATGGATAAATAGAATAGCAGACTGATAAAGAAAGGGACCTACTTACCTACCTACCTAACTACCTACCTGTCTGCCTGTCTGTCTACCTACCTACCTACCTTCTTACCTAATTACATGCCTACCTACCTATCTACATATTTTATCAATGTTTTACGAGAGTTATTTATGACTATATGACTATATGCCTGTAATATATTTTTTTCAATCTAGGAAATTAATGTAAGGATTATATTTATAATATCTTGTTAGTAAATACGACAGTGTGATTTGTTAATTTAGGAGAATGGTACAATTTCATGTCCCTTTCTTATTCTCCTATCTTTTGTTTTAAGTTATTTTAACCAGTTACTAGAGCACGGTAAATTCCTTGGCAATACAATCTTTATTTTGTATAGGTATCACAGTAATATATGAATAACGTGGAAGAATGTGGATTCATTCGATGGTAAAAGCAAACAACTGCAACAGTTTTGTCGAATATGGTTTAGACTGGACTGCCGCTTATGCACACCTAAGCAACAGACGCTTGATCCCAAATACGATGCGCTCATCTCCCAATAGATTCAAATGCAAATATCTTGCTTGCAAAAATTTGCTCATGATCTAGAAATGTAAACATTTGTTTGATGAGAACATTGTGAGGTACTATTTGTCCTTTTAAAAACCTTTTGTGATAGATGATAATGATTGATTTGATAAAAAAAATTATGATGAGGCTCATGATGATGATGATGATGAAGATGCTAATGTCAATAATATTGATGACGACGATGGTTTTGTTTTGATATAGTGTTGAATACATAAATATGAACGACGACGATGAGTATACCCAGAGCGATGGAAATGAAGAGGAAGAGGAGGAGGTCAAGACCCTAACACAACAAACTGATGATGAGCTTTTGATTGTTTTGTCAACAAGGATGAACAATACAGTGTTGCTGATGATATCGAGGTAAAGGATGAGGTATAAAAGCGTGAATGCCTATGATGACACTTACTACTGTAATTATTAATTCTGATGATGCTTATTATCATTATTATTATTATTATTATTATTATTATTATTATTATTATTATTATTATTATTATTATTATTATTATTATTTACAGGCAGATTTCATGATTTAGAATGACATCGTATCGTGCACACTGTATCCATTGCTCTGTACTTTTCCCAAGCTACAAGGTAAGGCCAGATGGAACCATCCTCATCGTAACAGAGGTCTGACCCATGCTACATCGTCAGGAGTTCCCTCATTTAACTAGTACCATCTGCAACAAAAGCGCTTCAAATATGTTGGAAGTTCTTAGGCGGTTGAGGAAAGTCCCAGTCAAGTATTCTGTCTAGAAAGTAATAAAGTACCAACTGTTTTTCATCTCCCAACAGCATGGATGTCTGATGATGGCTATACAGAGAAACAGAGCGAGTATAACTTACTTCGGTACGTGGATGCTATCTGCGTTGCACACCACTATACAGTGTCTTCGTAGAGCGTAGCGCAACGCATGGAGCATGGAAAGCATAAAACCATACTAACCAAAATGGAGAATCTGTGAACATGTGCAGCCCCCCTCTCCCCAAATTAATTTTTGAAGCTGCTGAAAAATTCCTGACAGGCCAAAACTTGGTAGAGCAAATAAGGAGAATAAACATAAAACCTGATATATTTTTTTCTTCTGAAACAAAAGACGGTGATTTATTTTTTTTTTATTACATTATAATAAAATTAATCACTTTTATATAATGCCTTTTTCACAGACTGTCAGGTACAAATACGTCAGAACGAAATAGAAAACCGCTGTTTACTGGAATGAAATAGAAAACCGATGTTTCCTGGAAAGAAATCGATACCCAATGTTTCCTGGAAAAAATATATAACTGATGATTACTGGAACGAAATAGATAACCGATGTTTACTTGAAAGAAATAGAAAACCGATCTTTACTGTAACGAAATAAAAAAACGATCTTATCTGGAAAGAAATAGAAAACCGATGTGTACTGGAAAAATAGATAACCGATGTTTACCGCAAAACAATAGAAAACCGATGTTTACTGGAAAGAAATAAAAGACCTATGTTTACTGGAAAGAAAAAGAAAACTTATGTTTACTGGAACGAAATAGAAAACCGATGTTTGCTGGAACGAAATAGATAATCGATGTTTACTAGAAAGAAATAGAAAACCGATGTTTACTGGAAAGAAATAGATAACAGATATTTACTAGAAAGAAAAGGATAACCGATGTTTACAGGAAAGAAAGAAATAACCGAAGTTTAATGGAAAGAAATAGATTACCGATGTTTCCTGGGGGACAATAGATAACCGATCTTTACTGAAAATGAATAGATAACCGATGTTTGCTGGAACGAAATAGATAAGCTATCTTTGCTGGAAAGAAATAGATAACCGATGTTTACTGGAAAGAAAGAAATAACTGAGGTTTCTTGCAGTATAACAATGATATTTTGAATCAAAGTCATTCACTTAGCAGGTCAGAGTGGATTAGTATTTATGTTAAATGAAAACGGTTTTATATTTATTACAGCGTAATAATAAAATGGTTGGATGCACGAGTAATTTGTTGTTTTGTTTTTTTCTAACATGGCATACCTGAAGAGGAATGTGAACGATTCATTGTTATTGTAAATATGACATCTGAATGCTCGTTCATCATCCTACGTCAAGACTATGTTAAATACGTCTGTCGTTTGGCTGTGGTTTTTATTTGTCATCCAGTCGTCTTTAAAGTAATCCTCTAAGATAGATAATCCATCAGATATAATTAAATGTTCAAATGCTGTTTGTAAGCTACAGTGTTATCGTTTACATCAAACAAATTATCGGCAAAAACTAATTTAGAATCTTGAAATGTTTGATTTGTGGTAATTTTTGCCTTTAAATTCGTTATAAGTATTATTTTCAATACGAAAAAAGACTACTAACCGTTATTAATCTCAGCTGGTTTTGTTGTCTGAGCAACTCTTGTTTGTTTCAAACAGTTGCAACGGTTGTTTCAATCAGCTGACATTTAAAACAACAACGAAACACGTGTGTTGATACAAAAAACTCGAAACAAAATGGGGAAATAATGGCACGAAGGTAAGAATAAATCTGAATGATTTCCCATGAACTTTAGTTCAGCTATTTATTTTGTCTGCGAATGAGTATTTTGTGAAAAGAAATGTTTTAGTGTATTTACCATATCGGTGGCGACGTAGACGAACAGCACCATTCGGTGACGTTAGGATTGTCAGAGTAAAGGCTATTCGGAACGGTCTCACCATTACTGTCACAAGATTTGCCTGATTTTCGCCCTGAGATCCAAATAAATTATGGTTAAAGAGTACGCAAGTTACATTATGCTAACCATTTACAAGTACATTATTATGTACATCTAATTTCATTTATATTTATTTTTTAATTGTTTGTTTGTTAGTTTAATTTTTTTAAATTCTATTTCAAGCTACTGTTAAGTTACCAGTGTAGACTTCAGAATATTTTTACAGACGTAACAACGTGAATAGACTCATACTAGTTGAAACTTTCTTTTAAAGTTGACCTAGTTCATGGCCTGATTAGGAACTGGTAAAAAAAAAATTAATTTCTCTCCTAGAGTGAAACCTTATTGGTCATACGCAAGACCATACTGGGTGTACGTAATTTTAAACAAGTAAATAATTTCTAAGAGGTTCTGGAACATGATAATGTGACCCTCATATGGCATCTGTTTTAAGCAGCAGCTATGGTTAAATCCAGATGCTATGATAGGAATTTTTCAGTTTCGGGCTCTTATACTTGAATGTCAAGTTCTTCAATTGTAGCTAGTTTTCGAGTTATATGTATATTATTCTTCCTATTATTTGGAATTTGAAAGATTAATTCGTTTCTCTGGAAATATTTCAGTGCTCATACAGAATTCTTGGACAAAGACAGTTTATCAAACAATGGAGTGTTATTTCTTGTGTTTCTACAAGGAACTGTATATACAACACTATAGAGAATATAGAATAC
The DNA here is from genome assembly GCA_030141615.1 of Unio pictorum. Taxonomy (NCBI): domain Eukaryota; kingdom Metazoa; phylum Mollusca; class Bivalvia; order Unionida; family Unionidae; genus Unio; species Unio pictorum. Next base: position 12,973,576 of record JARLTB010000059.1, read on the forward strand.
GTCAACGTCTTCCGTGTTGGAATTTCGTCAGTTATCAAACTTGAAGTAATTGATAAAACATTTTATGAATATACAATTTAATTTGTAGATTATTCTTTGAATTTGTTTTGGATTCGATTCTTAAAACCGAAAGATATTTTATTAGGCATTGCTTTTACAGGCAAATACACGTTTTGCTAAATATCAAAGCTTGTTGTTTTCACTATTTCTTTGTTACCGTGTATTAGATCCTAAACGCGTAAGAACATTAACACTGCGCATGGATGAATACACTAGTGAATACACTAATGAATACACTAATGAATACACTAGCTGATAAATGTGGGGATCTATGTGAAAGTCTCCATGATTCACGTAATCCTTTCAATATTTTAGCAAAGTAGTTGCTGTTTTGGGTTTAACGCCATTTTTCAGCACACCATACATGACGACCAGTATAACAGATCGAGGAAGACCTGAAAAAACCACCTTAAGAACCTCCGGCCCATGGGAAATCACTGTCAAGCTTTCTCACATATAAACAATGACCGACCCCTAGACTCAAACAAATGCGAATAAAGGTGAGATGGCAGTGTTCAGTAAAGACGAGCGTTTGAAACCACCCAGACACCCGGGACCCTGATTAGATTTAGCAAAGTTCTTTCTTGACTTTATCAAGATAATAGTTGCATTTGAAATTTAAGCTAGAATCAAATAGGAATTTAGGAGATGTAATGTGTGGAAATGAATTATAGTATTTGTGAGTTTTACTTCCGGTAATGAGAACCTTGTGAAGTACTATTTGTTAAAGACGATGCTTATTCAAACTGATTATATTTATTACAGCTTAACAATAAAATGGTTGGATGCAAGATATATATATATATATATATATATATATATATATATATATATATATATATATATATATATATATATATATATATATATATATATATATATATATATATATATATATATATAAATTGCTTACACCATTCATGGTTGCTTTATATCATTATCTCGTGCAGCAATATGACAACCCTAAATCATGTCTGAAACATTACAGAAATAGTCGACTTATAATATACTAATTAAATGTCGTCAGCTATGATTGTAAAGGTAAATAAATATAACACAGCAAGCTTGGTCACGTGGTGTTTTCGTTAATTATTGGAATAAATAACAAAAGCTTCTTGCCATAAAGTCTGTAAACCTTGAAAATGTTACAGATGATAATATATCAAGAGAAGAATAAAGGTCCCAAGTACACATAAACCGATGACACAACCGCACTCAACAAATGATGACATAAACACTGACGCCTGATGGTTGCACAAGACTAAGTACAACATGAGAGAAAATACAATAAATTACAAGTTACGACATGAAACATTATTCTTATTGTGTAAGCAAAAAGGAATTGAGAAAGAATGATACCGGGTGGACTTTACCCAGAGAAATGTACCTACATGTATCTCTCAGTCTGTTACAAAGCGTCCATATATTTCAAGCAATGGCGAACTGTGAAGACAGATTTATTTAAATTTGCACTATAATTTAATCAAAGCAGTGTTACAATTCGTAAACCTTCAACATGATATCATGATGATGTCCCTTCCATTGTCTTTTCTGATTTGGTCACAGTTAATAAATCTTCAAACAAATACTTTAAAAAAAAATAGGGATAATATTTAGGCGTATAATACTTGCAATAAGCTTTAATATTAACAATGTGTTCATCAGATTACAATCCGTAATTACATAAACGATGAACTTTTATTCCTTTGTTAATGTTGATATTTTATTTGAATTTATAAGCAAATGAAAAAATAGTTTTACCGGAAGTATTTCGACCATTTTGCCAAATCTTTTTTGTACATGTTAAATATTGTTTCATATATCCCAAACAAATATTGCATCATTACACAAAATTTCACTGATACTTTGTCACACAGGTATTTGACTCAATCGTGTTAAGCATTTTAAATCTGAGACCTTCCAGTTTACATATCTCATCAAATACTCTTAAATTAAACATTTTGTCATTTAAACATCAAAGAACTAATGAGTAAAATGACATGTCACCATCGAACTGTGTAGTTTAATATTTTTTTTGTTTCTTTCCTTTATAATTAAATTAACTAAAAACAACATACTTTTGTTTCGTATAACTGAATATTTTTGAAAGATTGAAAAATGTATATGCTGTATTCACTTAGATAGTTCGTAGATTGGCAATGATTCGTCTTTGTCATGCACACGTTGTCTTGATTGATTTTAGTTTAAACTGGCTGCTTAATGAGCCTGCATCTAAAGCTTTAATATAAATGCTTTTACCGCCTTTTTAATCGTTAGCGTGCCTCTCATACAAAAATAATTACTTTCGTGAAAGAGAGAATAAATTTTAAAACTTATTTTTAAATCGTGTTTAAATTATTCTTTATCTTGAATATCATTTAATTGGTGCGGTTGATATTTGCTTGTGTTTAATAGAAACAATTTTCTTTAAGGGGAAAACACTACTATATTTGTTCCACTTTAAGTTTCATTTTTACATCTAATCAGTATTTCCAACTTAATTTCCTTTATCCATTTTAAAACATTTAGTTCATTGTTCACGGTTTAATTCTTTTCATTTTTTTTGAAACTTCTCGAAAAACTGACATTACTGTTTTAGCTCTTCTACTTCCACACTTCTTTGTTGGTGCAAACACTGGTTATTGTTACCTTTATGATCATTTTAGCATTACACTAAAAGGTTGACCTCAGCAAAAGATTTTAACATTCAGATTTTAATATTCAGAGTTTAACATTCAGATTTTAATATTTTGAACACGGAACGATACTTGATTCATCCAAGTATGTATCAACATCATATTTTAATACTGACAGTATTAAATATATAACATCATGGTTTATTTATTTAATTTCTTTGGAACAAACACAACACATTTATAAATCACTGTGTACATTATATCGTTAGATAACATTTCTTTAACATTAAAAATAAACATGAATGAGTACTGACTAAAATTATTAAATGTTCACTTGTCACTCGTGTACCCGGTGTATTTTTCACAATTGAGGTCAACTTAAAACCATCATTATCGTGTAAGTGTCTTTATTTAGCACCATAATAGAAGCTCTAATACCAGCGAGTCGAGATTTAAACAACCGTAAGTTGCCCGGGGTGTTACGAGCATCTGAAGCTTTAAATATGTCCCCCGTAATAGTTGAACATTCATTTGTATTAAATGTTTCTCCGTTAACGCCTTTGTGTCAAAACTTGTTCAGAAGTTTCCTCAAAATTTACTGGACTGAGAAAGACAAAACGAAATGCCTTTGCATTTATGAAATGGAACATTCGATTATTTAGTTCAATTAAAAAGTGGAACGTTCAGACGACCATGGTAGACTTGCCTTTCAAAGAACATTTATAATGGAGAAGAAAAACTAATGAATTGATTAAACCTGAGAATTCCGAGTATTACTTCAAATTGGAATCTATTTTATTAAATGATAGCGCTATGTGTCATCAGTGTAATTGTTGTGTCCTTTTAAACTACAATAATATGGTTTGTTCAATGTGTTTAGAATGTGCATTTTGTATCAGTGTCAAAAATGTAGAATATAAATTCAGTAGAAACAAACTATCCTGTTGTATATTACTAAACTGCAAATATACATACAACGCACGCACGCACGCACGCACGCACGCACGCGCACACACACACACACACACACACACACACACACACACACACACACACACACACACACACATACATACATACATACATACATACATACATACATACATACATACATACATACATACATACACAGCTCTGGTGGTCTAGTGGTTAGTGCGTCTGCCACGGAAGCGGAAGGTCGTGGGTTCGATCCCTGGCTGAGTCATACCAAAGACTTACCATACATACATACATACATACATACTACGTCTCAGATAGACATCATTTAAATGTCAAATGTATAAATACATGAAATTATTGGGGAAACAATAAATCTGCTGAGCTTTCAGTTATGTCTTCAGTTGTGTTTACTAATTCGCTGGAGCTCGGAACCAATGGATACTGTAGATCTTCCATATAGTTTGCCTGAATGCACTAGATCTTCTGAGTGGTATTTCATAATTGTATTAATAAACAACAGAAGGAAATAATTTATTAGCAAGGACTGTGATAATTAAACGTGTACCAAGAATTTGAATGTCACTCAAACGTATGAGCTACAATTGGCAATACGATTTTCAGACCGGTGATAATTGGGAAAAACTTTAATTTCACAATGGAGAGCTTATGTCATGTAACAAACATCCAATGAAGAAGATCGAAACACGACTGTCAAGTTATGATGCTATTGTTTAGTGTATCAGCCATACGCTAGTTTATGAAAGTAAATGAATAATAATAATAATAATAATAATAATAATAATAATAATAATAATACTTTAGCAGGATTCAAGATACCATTTCTGAAGGAAATGTTTCGAAGTGTTTTTTTTGAAATACAGTTTTTATTGATTTCAAATGCAACTTTTATATACAGTGATATATTTGGGTCTTTCATTTTGCTTCTTTTTTTACCGAAAGACACGCCAATATTGTCATCTTGTTATGATTCGTGAAATATCATTAGAACTAATATGTGTATTCGATATGTCTTCATTTTAAGAAAAGGAAACAAATAATAATTATATCATTATTTTGTATTGTTGAAAATTTTCTTACTTGTCAAAACTTTCTGAACACTGTCTAACTGCAAGACACTTTACAGTGATACGCCATTTATGAACTACAATGATAACACTGATAAAGAAAGGAGGGTGGTGACAGGAGCAGAATAAATGTAAAGGACTTTGGCTGTCGCTAAAGACAACTTATTGCCATAATTCATTATTCAAACAGTTGCAACAATTGATAGGTATTGTAGACTGGACCATTTCTTCAAATGTCGACAAAAATACAAAGAACTCGTTTGCTCCTTATTTACGTGTTTCACATTTAGAAAGGCTGACAGGTCGTCGATGGGGACTGTGTTATATTTAGTTGCACGTAGACTAATTACAATCACATAAAGATATAAAAGTATCGCAGTCTTATTCAGCTTGAATGACATTAAGTTTTACATGTCCTGGATTGTGGTTAAAAAGTCAAACGTCTAACCAGATTAAAGATGGACTATTTCAGAATATGATTACATATGGAATATTTCAGTATATCATTAAATTTAGCATATTTCGTTATAAAATTTACAATAAAATATTTAAAACTTCGCTACATCGGAAATGTACATATATGATCATATATATCTTAAACTACATTAGCGTACTATGTTTACATAAATTTTCCCTCGTATGCTTACTTTCTGAGACAACGCATAATTGTTACGATTAGAGACCGAATCTGCTTGCTTGTAATACCTGACTGATTTCTTTCTAAGACAATTTTGGAAACGTGCTTTCAGCTATTTTAATATTTTGTATTTTATACTTGTATTAATTGTGTTTACGAAAGAAGACAAAACAATATGCAAAACAAAGACAAAATAGAAAAATAAAGAAAAACAAGCTACTCGTCAGAATGACACATTCTAACAGCAACCATTCATGAATCATTAAACATCGGTACACTGCGCTCACTTGTTTCAAGTTGACGTATAAAATACTTTATGAACCAGGATCTGGGACGGGTTTTTCTTCGCATTCATGGTCGAACATGCTCGATTTAAAACAATTCAATAAGTGAATAAAATATACATCAGACGATTAAAACAGCTGTATCGCTAAATGGGCGTATATCCATGTCAATGATCTGCATAAACTGTCGTAAGAGTACGCGCGTTAAAATTTATTAACCGCAAATGATAATCAATTACATTAAAAATTCACCGGAAGATGTCAACACTCTCACTCAGTTTATTAATGAGACCTACACCTTTCATAAAGAACTGCTATAAATAGTTTCCAGCTCTGCTATAAATACACCATTATACGCCACTGAAATTCAAAAACGTATCGTATCCGTTCAAGAGCAACTCTAGCATTGCAAGTCAAGAAATTATTCGTCACGATATAGAGAGACATACCCGCTTAAAGTCTATTCTTGCAAGTTTTAAGAATTTGCACTAGAAATAAGCAACTGGACATCGTGCAAATATTGTCAAAATGAAATATTATATCATTTGCTCAGTTGTTGCTGCTGTTTTCTCTCTGTCGTCAACGCAGAAGGTCTGTAACCAAGGGGAATTCAAGCTCATCCCCAAGGACGACTGTACAGGATTCTATCTCTGTAATTGGGGTCACGCCGTTGAGATGCCCGACTGCCCAGCAGGTTCCGTCTTCAGTATATCTGGACAGTCTTGTGTCCCCATAGGAAGTCCTTACGACGATTGCAAGAAATCTGAGCCAAAGATGAATCAAAAGACAAGTAAGTAGCATAACGTGTATGTCCTAAATTATAAGACGTTTGTAATGATACAAATATTATATCATCATCGCACACATTTTTGGCTTTACACGAAAAGGAAAATAGAATAACACCTGACCATAATGATAATTTCTGGGATCTTAGGCAAACGGTTAATTTATCAGGGAATAGTTTATTTAGCAATGTATAACTCAACTAATTATTCATTAATTAAGAAATATTTTGTTTTGTCTTGTCCTGTAACAAGTACCTGACTGTTTTAGATTACCTCTAATATAATTGTTAATATTACCTTTCAAAAACCAATTTATTGTCATAATTAATGGGGCCCCGTGTGGTCGAGTGGTCTAAAGCGCTTTCCGTTACGGATCTCTGCCATCTCACTTCTGTCTGCGTGGGTTCGAGTCTAAGATTCTGCTAATGTAATTATGTGAGAAAGCTTGCCAGTAGCTTCTCGTGGGTCGGTGGTTCTTTCTGGGGGTTTTCCCGGCTTCTTCATCCACCAATAATACTGACCGCCGTGTATAGCCTATCATGTGCTGAAAAATGGCGTTAAACCCTATAACAACAACAAATCATAATTGATATTCCACAGTGGGTTGAACAAATACGCTTTTGTACAAGACTGTCTGAGTCAATAGCAACGTCAAGAACTTTAAGCATCCATCAAGATCAAATCAGTGCTACATGTATACAAATTATTGCCATAGATAAATCAAATAGAACAAATATATGATGAACTAATATACTTAGGGTCATAGGAAGCGCATAGATATATACACAAAAATACAGACGCTTGCAAAAATCCATATATTGCTTTTGCTACAAATTTAAAGCGGAACAACTAGCTCTATAATTCTTGCATCCACAATGTTTTTCTTGTCATTAATACGACCAGATCACACAATGACTAAGGAGCATCATTTTAACTCCGGTAGTATATTATCTTGCCTTAAGTAGGCTATATGGTCTTGACTGGTTTTCATTTCCGGAAATCTATTTTAGATGGAAATAGAATAGCATCATGGGAAGGGGATCTAAAGTACTCAGATGTAACTTTCTCTAAATCTTACCACGTATTCTTTTTCAATTACAGAATGTTCTCGCCATGAGTTCTTACGAAAATGTATAATCACATAAACATATTTTTTAAATATAATATCACCAAATCAGTTACATTGAATTGCATATTCTTAAAGCTGCTAATATTTTCTAATTTTTAGAGCAACCTGACACGATACAAGAACTCTGTAAGGCAGGTGCTGACATCATTCCACACCCCACTGAGTGCCAACTGTACTATAACTGTAGTATGTGGTATAACGAGGTACCCAAATATTTTGAAGAACATCTACAAGAGTGCCCTTATCCCCTTGTCTTCTCCACAAGCACCCTCCGCTGCGAGCATTTCCTGAGAGTCCAGTGTGGAGCAAGAATAGTTCGAAAGTCTGCATGTAAGTACAGTCATATAGATGGATGGATGCAATTTTCCGATCCAATGTCTGATTAAATTATTGCACGTTACTTTTAAGATGCTGTCAATGCTCATTAAAGTTAACATATAGACCCTTTAATTAAACGACATCATTTCAAAAAGCTTGAAGAATTATGCATAATGATAAGCTAATTGAAACGTTAATTATAATTTAATAATATAACTGTAATGGCGATAACAAAGTAGCAATAGTAGTAACACGCAAGTTTAAATAGTGATGACCATGTCATTCGTGTCTGCAATGAAATTAACTTGTAGATAGTTTTAATGCATAAGAAGTATCACATCAATTTAAATACAATAATTTTTTTTACGCATTCAAAAAGGATTCATTAAAATATGGAAGCATGTTTTAATTGAGAATTGTCAGAAAGACTTATCTTTACTTGCATTTATCAGGTGATTACCGTCAAAACCAATGCGGAACATCCCACTGTATACCGTGCTCTCTTAGTTTCCCGAGCTGTGAAGGTCTTCCTAACGGGCTTAATGCTCACCAGCAGAAGCTGTGGACCCCATTCTTCGTTGCTTGCTACAAGGACCGTTTAATTCACCAGGACAGGTGCCCGTCTGACCCCCAGGGTAGACCACTAATTTTCTCTCCAGAGATGCGCCAATGCGTCCCTCTAGAAAGAGTTCCACGACAATATGGCGGTCTTATGCCAGATTGCGCTGGCCGAATTGATGGGCTTTATCCGGATGACAGTGACATGTGTCACCGCTATTTCATGTGCCGTAAAGGGAAATTCATGTTCTCAGCGCAGTGTGCAGTGGGGGAGGTATTTGAAGCCCAGAATGGTGCATGTACACCATCCGAAGACTCGTGTGGACCTTGTGGAAGTAAAGTAGACTGGTGAGCGCGCCTCTCTCTCTCTCTCTCTCTCTCTCTCTCTCTCTCTCTCTCTCTCTCTCTCTCTCTCTCTCTCTCTCTCTCTCTTAAATATCCAATGTTGAAGAGTAAGATATATATGTATATATATATATCTATTACATAAAGTTTAAACCTTTTGGATGTATAAAAAATGTTTAAATTAGGCGCACATAAAATAGACAGTATCAGTTATTTTAGGTGTCACCACTTTAATGATTTTCCTTATGCATATTATATTTTTTAAAGAAAACCTTGCTGACAGTCTTCATAAAAGAGAGTATATTCATAACAATAACAAATCCACTAAATCTTTTATTGTATTTGTTTTTTTTTTAATTTGTTTTAGGGGTGGGGTGCTTTTTAGTTATTTGGAAGTGGGATGCTTTGTAGTTGTTTGGGGGTGGGGTGCTTTGTACTTTTTTCGGGTGTCTCGAAAACATACTATTAAATACATCTGTGTTCAAGAATTTACGATACTTTTAAAATGTATAATCCGATATATATTACATCAAAATTAAGGCGTGAATGTAAAGCTCTTATAATGTAAGAAAATTATACATGTTTTCAGTTAACACGAGCTGCTGTACGACAGACGCTTGGAGTCAAAAACGTGCAGACCTTTGTGTTCCTGGAGCATCCCACAGATTCATGACCAAAATGGTACAGAGGTGAATGCAACTCGAACATCAGTCTTTGGAACTTAGGTTTCCACCTATGATGTTGCCGAAAAGGGACGCCAGGACATTTCTTCAGGTGGGGTTGGGTTACTCGTCTTAAGATAGGAGAACATTGTAAATAAAATACAAGGAGCATATGTCGGCCATCAAGATGCAAATTCATAGTTTGCAAACAATTTGTGTCTGCTTTTACTATCGTGGTTCCCCTGAGTCCGATACCCTTCCACAGTGAAGTGATTCGATCGGTGATCGACTAAGTAGTCCCAGTGGCACCTACACCGTGCGCATGGAAAATCCTTGCTTGTACATATATATGTATTAACACATTGTATATGATGATGTAGTTTTTAAAACAATTTTAATTTATGTATACGAATAATCTCATCAGAATATTTACACACATTCTTTATATAAGCAAAGATTAACTAAGAGCAAATGAAGGGTTTCATTTGTATTCATTTGTCTTTTGCAAGAATTTCATTCAAAAATGTTGCTGACACAGCATTATGTTATCATTCAAGTTTTTTTTTTTAAATGGGAACATTTAAACTTAGATAAACATGCTGCTAATCTCCTGCTTGACATTTCATTTATGAATCATGGCTTTACCTTTACGGCTACAGTGCAACGTCGATTACTGTAACCTTATTTTTGTTATTATTGGTCACATGTCCAAAAACCAAGATAAAACAAGCCTCGTATCATTCAATTATTTAGGAAATGTCGATGGTTTACAATATTTAGCTACTGCAGCCTCCAAAAATATTCTGACATTTGTTATCTTAACACTGTAAACAAGAGCTTAACCCAACATTCTTCTTCGTGCTAATGCAGCATGTAATTAGAGTCTTGCTGTCCATTTGTTATGCATTGTACATTGACCATTTTTTTTTTAAATTACAGAGCATGCTAAATAAAATGTTTTACATTAGTTTCAACGTATTTCCTTTTTTCTCATTTCTTTTATGCTTTTGTTTTTGTTTCTTGTTTCTTCTTTCTTTTCCAAATTTTCCACTAGGTATATTATAGTATGGTGTGGCCATGAGAAAAGAAAACTGGAATAGTGTATTCGATATTTAATCAGGGTGGTGTTTAAAAGCCACTTAGTCCCACCAAAAATTTGAATACGTTTTAGACGATTACCATTTTTTTTTCTTAAAAAACTTTTATAAAATGTTGGAGATAACTCTGAGATGAAATACATTCGAAATGTCAATCCGCTCTAATGTGTATTTATATATATATATATATATATATATATATATATATATATATATATATATATATATATATATATATATATATATATATATATATATATATATCGGTTTCAAAGCAGTCTTCACATAACCATAAGTTGCAGGGAACGCCCAATTGAACACATATTCAGTTCAGCTGATACATATTTCATATCTGTTATTATATTTATGAAGAATTACTTACAGTTGACATTGTGGCGATGGTGCGGGAGACTGTTAGACTTATAATCTATTACAACGTCCTACGCGACAAATTGTGATGCACGTAAACGCAATTAATCCAAAAAGTGACAAATTATATAATCGTAGCAAATTAACACCTATTTACTCATATATTTCATTGCTTCTGAGATCATTTTTTTAAATGGTATTACTAACGTTAAAATAATCATATATACATGTATGCAGTGGAAATGGAGAATAAAATTAAATGTAAGATTTGATTGATCTTTAAAGATTTTCTTCGTCAAAAAAATATTGGGGAATACTAACGAACGTTATCATTTGAGAAAAGTAAACTCACGCGCCAAGTCTTTTGATAATATAATCATCATGCAGAAGGTGTCCCCTTGTCCAACAAATAACACCGAAAGAGCTGATGATGAAGAAAAAGGAATTAAAATATTTACTTAATACTTCATCTGATGACGAATATAACCATTGTGAAACAAACACGGATGACTGTAACGACGAGCTTAGCCACTGTCAAGCAAATATGGATGTCTGATGATGAGCTTATCAAGTGTCAAACAGACATGGATGACTGACGAAACGTATATGCATTGTCAAATATACGTGGATTACTCTGATGACGAGCATAACCATCGTCAAGTAGATATGGCTGACATACGACGGATATGGCCATTGTCATATCATCTTTTAAAAATATATTCATATTTCCCTGTACATCACATTGAAATCTTTCCTTCATGCAAAACAGCAAAATATAGTTTAGGATTTTTTTTTAATCAGCGTTTACTATTTTCAGAGAAATTCAGAGCAAATTTTCAATTAAGTTGACTTCCAAACCATATAGAAAGGAAGCATACAGACTAGAAACAAGACGTTTTCAAATTTTGATTAAATTATCCTCCATGTATTTTGGGGAATTAGGTACATCGAATTGCATGTTGATCGGTTCTAATTTGCAACGTCCTGCCTACAGTGTGCTTGTATAAGATTGTTTATATTCAAATTGTAATCAAGTAATCTTAATCACAGCGATGGAGTATACAGAAAACGTTTGCCCCATGCTGCCCAAAGCGTTTCACCTTTATACACCACTGAATATTGTTACTCTTTTGCTGTCTGCCTGCTGATTTATAATCAACACTTACTAAGGTCAATTTTAACGGAAACTTCAAGACAAAATTGCCCCGGATCGAACTGTATGTTCTTTGCTGAAATATTGAATACAAGAACAGGAAGGTCACGTTAACGGTAAACCTGATAACAATAGCAGCAACAACAGCAAAACAAACCGACATAAATAAAATGAAAAGTATCGATCAAAAACTGATTTAATAGTAGTATACCTTAGTCTCAGAATATAAATTATCTCAAAGTTAGGGAGTTATCATACCATGTAATGACAAAGACATGAAGTATCAAGCATACATGCTAGGAAATACAATGTGAAAGCTATGCTATGCTGGCTATATGCGTATAATTTTTTGGGTTTCACCTACGATGTAAAGAAATCTAAATGATTTTCTAGCTTTTTTTCTTTCGTTCTTTTTATCTCGGTCCCGCTGTTTCAGCCCGGTTGTTTCTTACACATCCGGTTGAGATAAAAATGAATTATCAAGGGAAGCAACCTTTGTTGTCTTCGACTGTGCCTGACGGGGTTGTTTAAAATACAAAAGGAAAATAAAAACAAATATCGATATCTTAGCTAAATTTTATGTCATAAACTAACAAAAGACAATGTTACAGACACGCATGCTATTCACAGCACTGGTCACAAATTCTCAACTTTCTCTCAAAAACCTCAGCAAACTTAAAAATGTGTTATGTCAAACCCAAGGGCGCCAGCAAAATTATTTGCACGTGGGAGTAGGGGGAACATGTATTGATCAATTATTATGTTTTATTGATGTAGTCCAACATATGCTAAAGGTGAACGACGGGGTGGGTGGGCGCCACTTGTTCCCCTTCCCCGCCAATACACGCGGCACCCATGGTCAAACCATATTTCTGTAAATCAAACTTAATACAATCAACATTCCCCTTCAGCCATAGTTATAACAAACATGAACATGCACTCATAAATTAAAACCCTTGCACTAACCAATCAGAGTGAATACTTTTCCGTCCACACATTACTAAACAGGCATATTTACATAAAGATAACAACTGCACTAATAACAGCAAACTTTGATATATCTCCACGACAAAATAATATAATTTCGTACGAAACCATGACGTAGAAACCTCCTCACATGGTTATCAGCTGGACATTGGGTTTAATATACAGGGTAATTTTGCAATCAATATCATTTACAAGACTTGTATGTAACAGTCTCAACTCTTCCAAAGAAAAATTGACTTATATATGTACGTAATACAGATCTCTAATTATCTATGAATAATGTAACACATGGTCAACCGTTCCATAGTTTACAATTTGTTAGAGCTATCTCCTTATACGCCACAGTATTGCATTTCATATAACACATGTTTTTCACATGACACCCAGCGATTCAATGTGAAAATACCACGATAACATGAATGTTTTTATGTTGTTGTCTTTGTGTTTTTTTCTCAGGGGTTGGGGGGGGGGGGTATTTTGGAGTGGTTGAGCGTTCAGTAATGTAACTTGTGTACTACAGATCACGTTCTAGCCCTCATCACCATATTTGTATTAATGCATTGTTTTTACAAAACAATAGACATGGCTCGAGACCTCTTAGGACAATATTAAAACACCTAATAGTATTATCTGTTCAAATATATACTGGTTTGTATGGGGTGGGACGTTAATTTAGAAACACTTTGGAGGTTAACCGATTGAAACAGATCAGACATGTAGAGAATGGGTTGATATTAAAATTAAGTTAGAAATCAGCCAAGACAGAATGAGCTACTAAAATAAAGTGATACCAAAAACTATTGATAACATCAGAATGCATTTTAAGCGCTATACACTTTGCTTATTTAAATACTTAATGTTCTGTTTGATGCTATATGATCATTGACATATACAAGACAGGCATACAAAACCAATGATATTCAGCTATACTTGCAACCAAATAAAACAATCAGAGATATTCGCATTAGAGAGTTGTGTTGTAACAGTAGTAAAATCATAAGAAGACTATAGAACTGTACAATTACAGATAAAAAATGAAGTTATAATGAACTACAACAAACAATAAAGAAATTAGAAACTTTAGTCAATGCTTTAAATAGGCTTTGATGCATTTTAAAGAAAAGAAAACTCCTAACAATATTTAGGTGCATTTGCCAAACAAAGAATTACTTAACATATATAATAAAGAAAAAGATGAAACAAAAACGAAAATCCACAATAGAACTGTGATTATTAGATCTGTGAGGACGACCTACGCTTGTATCAATAATTGACCTAAGCAATCATTGAAATGTCTTAAATATCAGAACGTAATAGCTCTTAAAAATGAACTGTTTGATGGAATAGAAAAGAAACGCGAAGATGGCAAAGATTATGCAGCTCAATATCTCGATCATCGTATTGGTGCTGTACAACGAAGTTTTAATAAATGCGTTAAACATAGTCCCGTTATATTGCCTTAAAAAAGCAATTGATTCGGCAAATTTGAATGCATCCCTCTTATATACACTTATCATAATAAGAGAGAGAGAGAGAGAGAGAGAGAGAGAGAGAGAGAGAGAGAGAGAGAGAGAGAGAGTCATTTGCAAACATAAGAAGAAAATTAGAAAATCGATCGACGGGTAAACTTTTTAAAATCCGAACAGGTTTGAAAAGTTTACAATATAGATCACTGCGGTTAGTTAGACATCAGAAATAATTATGTGATTAAGTGTCAAGTGCCCGCAATGATAAGTGAATTACACGGGGTTGAATATTCTTATTATTTAAAATTCTTAGTGTATGGCATAGTAGTGATTCACAAGTTATAAGTAGTTTTAATTATTCACAAATTGGTTGATAAGACTTAGTTAAGATTGTTCCACTAAAACATTGCCTAAAACCGTATAGGTTTAGGAAAGTTGTTTTAACAAGATAAGATGGAAATAATTAATAACCACATTATTTCTGAAATTTTGAAATTTTCTATATTAGATTATTATTCAGAAACATGAAAAAGACATTTGATACTTATAATGTTTTTGACATACATAAATGATGGAATTTGTTCGGATTCTCGATAATTTGGACAAACTACTGTTACGCATATTTGATTTAAATTATTTATTTTTAAATGTCAAATTAAAATTTGTCATTTTTGGGTTTATAATTCATTAAATTGGGAAGTGTTTTCTGGAAAATTAGATTGATCTTTATCTGTAAATACAGGTGTTAACCTTGACTTGTTAACCTCATTTCTGACCCTGCTTCAGAGAGTGTCAAGAAGCTTCTAAAACGATTGGCTAAATCCAAGGACATCTTTTTATTTTTAGTTCTTGGGGGTGATAAGTGACTGATTTTCATTTGGATCATTCTATGTGTACGTGTTTTTTTTTTATGATCGTACGTTCTTTCTGTGACCTTCTGGAAAATCACGTGATCCCTTGTTTACGTAAAAAACATGTATTTAAATTATTGTTTGGGAGAGAACAATTCAGTAGAATCTCTGGGCTTTAAATTAATAATTGTGTTTTGAGTTATATTGAAAATTATTTCAGTTCGTTGGAGCAAGAGGAATTATTTTATTTGTCTGGAAAAGAATATGTGCTCATAGATTTTTATTTGGATTATTATAAAAACAAGAACTGACTAAATCACGTGACATAGTCAGCCATTTTGGATTACATCGTCAAGATTCGAACCTGTAACTATTAGGACATTTATTTATCAGGACTCTTGCAATTCCATTAGTGGATTATTTTTGTGAATTCTATATTGGATTATTTTTGGACTTGATTCTCTAAAACCGTAAGTTTATTTATGTTCTTTTATGAAAGCATTTGTACTTAATAAATCGCTTGTTAAAGTTTTACAAGCTTGTTAGTTTTCACTCTTTTTGTGTTGCTGATTATTCGAGCCTAAGCACGTAACACTACTTTCTAGACAGTTTTCAACTAGTGTAATTCTAGTACGTCTAGTTAAAATGACCAATGCTGCCAAATTGGAGATTTTCTGATTTATGACTCTTCTTGAGAACAATCGTCTGAGACAACATTTATCCATTCTAAATGTGTTCGTACAAATAACAAGTGTACGACGTATATTGGTTCCTAAAGACTTCAGGGTTAATTAGAATGTCAGTGTTCTACGTCATCATGTCTTTGTCTTTTTAAGATTTACATTGATCGTGATGACCCATTGCTATCGCTTCTCTGAAGTATACAAAATATGCTTTTGTTGTCGTATATTTCCGCATTTAACGAAACTAACGACTAACTTGGGGTGTGGTAAGCAGGCGTGATTACCAATTTAGAAGTAAACAGTGGCACATCTTTTTTGGTTGAGATCAAACTTTAATAGCCGTCACGTAGACAAGGTCTTTTGAGTTGCAAGACCATTAGTCAAATAGTCAAAATATATTCAATTAAATCAATTAAATCAACTATAATGACGCATTTGCCAACAAAGTTGAAAAGAAAACTAATCAAATTATCAGCAATATATATATATATATATATATATATATATATATATGATAGGTAGATACAAGATAAAATAATTCGTAGGGGTTCTAAAACTGACTCTAGGGGAATACCTGAATGAAGTGCTTAAATTCCGTCTGACAAGGATGTAATAGCATAAACTATTTCATTTTAGATTTTTAGCCACTAAACCATTCTAAACGTTGTTACATCATTCTAAATCTGCTCGTTTTGCGCGCACAAAAGACTAATCCTCTCACACGCCTTAAAGATAACATTGAGTACCATACATACAGATCGTATATTGTTGATATGTTTGCTTAAGGATAATATCTACGTGAAACTGTTCACCTACGTGACCAACATACACTTTTATTGCTAAACACGTTATTGGAATGCTTTTGTAATGTGTATGTAGATTGTTTAATTAACCGATTTTCCATCTGTTTATTCAGCCAGCACAATTGACTGATATTTGTGACAGCAACTGGACTTTCCTGATCTTATGATTAATTCCTTAAATTCTGTTTGGTTCTGTCTTTGGACGTCATCATCTAATGAATTAATGTTGTAGATTTAGTATTAATCATGTCCGTTTTTATTAACCAGACCTTAGCCATCAATCTGCATTTACAAGTTTGTCATCTGCTCATTGTTTTGTGTGTCGTTCTCCGAGAACAACAACTCCTAGGATTATTGTGCACCTCGATGTCCTGGGATAAAAAGCTCTTTTTCATCTCGTACGGAGAATTAACTGGGATTTCGCTTTTATTCACTAAATTATGCACATTATTATAGCCTTTATTCGAAGTCTTTGGCGAAGGAGAGCAATAGTAATTTATGAACCTTTATTATCTATGAAAGTGCAGAGAAAGTTTGCATCGCTGTTAATTCTAATCAATTTCAGTACATATCCTCTGAAACAATTTCGAGTCATACCTCAGCCGATGAGCATAATCATCAGGACTCATTTACGAAGAAGCCAATGTATGCATATGACGGTTTCCCGACATATATTGATAGCTACATTGTCTTTGGCAATGGTCAGTGCTACCTCTGAGCCACGCTATCACTTTTACAAAAGCAAAAAAATTAAAACTTTTGTAATATTCACCGAAAAAGCCTTAAATTCAAAAATGTTTTGTTGTTTTTTTTCTGGATGCAACACTCAGATTTGCAGGGTGGAAAAACGACACTAAGACATTTACTCAAAACCGTCTGATAACACTAATATATTCACTCTTCCAGATGTGGTATAAAACATTGTTTTTATGACCATTCTGTCTAACTAGGAACAGAAGATAAGTCAAATGTTGTCAAACGATACAATATTTCAATAAAAGTTCTAAGGAGGAATTGTCTGAACATTGATGAGAAAATATATGACACAATGACTAGACACGACTAAATAAATAAACTGCAAACTGCGTTGACCGTTTGAAAAATTAAGAAAGGAAGAAGTAGATATGGTAACTTATATCCCGACTTACCATTATAAATTGCGCTGATGTTGGTGAAATCATCATAAAACATTGACCCCCTATACAATGCTGTCACTCACCTTGTTTGCTACGAAATTCAAAAGGAATTCGAATACAAAGTTCAAATCTGCGTGGCATTAAAATATAAGCGTTTGACTAAAATTGGTCATAAATAATCTTGTCTGATGGAACTCTTATGATAATTCTAGAGCAATACACATGAATGTAGTCACAGATTATTTTAGAGTAGTTTCTCCTCTTTCATTTTCGTTTTGATACAAGAGTTAAATTGAGACATTATTGGTATTGATTTGAAAATAATTATTTATTATTTAAAATTTGATGATTATGAACTGTGTGTATTTTGACGACAGTATACATTGAATAATGAGACAATGATTTTGATCCGGCAGTGAAATATATGACCAACTACACGTTGGTTTATTTTTAGATACCGACTAGGTTGCCATTTTTTCATCAAGGTACACACCATTTAGGCACGAAATCTAAAAGTTACTTCTGTCACAAATTGTCAAACAAAGATTTAGAAAGTTGATCTGCATTTATTGTTTATCTTGTTCGGTTCTGTTTTTTAATTCAGTTACGTATGTCTGATTTGATATATATTTGTTTTAATTGAATTGTTTGTTTGTCAGTTTGAATTTTATTTAGTTTGCATTACACGCGACTGTATTCGGTTGATCTGAATTCTTCTTTAATAAACAAGCAATTAATGTTGACCTATATCCGGACCTTGATTCGGGATTAGTGGAAACTACTTAAACATGTTTTATTTTAATTTTAAAATGATTGGTTCTTGTCAAGGTCAAGATGGAAATAGTAAACAACTTTTTATTCTCAAAGTAAACCGATTGGTTCTCGTTAGGGTCATATTAGGAGTACGCAATATAAACGATCACGTGACTATTTTTACCTCCCCTTTTTACTCGATTTCGCAATTGCGGATTTTTTGAAAGTGCGTATTAAAAGTTTTAGTGAAATTTATTTAGTTTTGGAGCTTTTACATCTGACGTTATGTCATTTTCTTTTGTGTAGCCAGTTGTTTCAATCCATGTTAATTTTCCATCAGTTGGGATTTTAACGGATTAATTTGTATTTCTGTAAATATTTGACAAAGACAGTTTATTAAAGTTTTATTCGGATTTCCAACGCCGGAATGTTAAATAGTGTGTTGCTACAAGAAACTGTAGATAAGCGAAAAACAGACTTCACCATTCGTCATTTTCTTTCATCTTGGATTTTCCAACAGGACTCAGACTTGAATCTATTAAAACATTTCATGACTATGACTTTTGTAATTTAATCCGTGGATTATTTTTGGATTATCTTTGGATTTGATTCTTAAAACTCTTACAAAGCTTGTTGTCTTCACTTTTTCTTTGTTACTGTTTATTAGAGCATAAACACTTAACAATTACCTTAGACAAAGATTCAGTGACAGTTGCGCCTGCTTAGGCTTTCTTGAAACTAACCTTCCGCTGTCAGTTGTTAGTTCGTGGCGCAAATTCGATTTTTGTTTGCCACGAATAATAACTTTTTAGCCTGTTTGATTATGTATGTGACATTTTATATAAATTCCTTCCATATAGTTACATCTCCATGCGTATATCGTGATGGAAGGATACACACAGCCCTTACTGCTTGGTATGTACGTGTCAATTTGTAATTATAAATATGTGTAAATAACGCGCCTGTCTAAACAGAAATCCAATGAGTTCGTGCATTTTGATGATAGCCCATTATCGCATGGCTAGGAAATGAGTTCCCATCCATATATCAAGCCCCTTGCGTCCTCTGGCTATTTCTTTCTGTGGCTTTATTGATGCGAGCATAACGGAATAGATGTTCACGCTAGTTCATGAAGCCTAGCCGATGGGTCTCCATGTTGAAACAAACATTATTCTCTGACCTGATCCATTTTAATTTAATATATACAATGAAAGAACTTTTGCGGAATTATAAAAAAAAATATTAACACAAATTTTCAATGATTCCATTTGTCTCAAAAATCTTTTATTTTGAATTTTATCTGCTATTGTTTTAGCGAGATTTTGCTATTTTGACATAAACATTTTCATATTTGTAAGAACAATAATATTGGCTCTGCTTGAAACAAAGGCTAAATGAAATTATGTTTTCTAATCGAATAAAGATGACACAGTGTTGATCAGCAGCGGATTCGCGTTTCTAACATCAGAGAGCACTCATAAGTGAGCCGGATAAAAAGGAAAATGGCAACGTTTGCAATTTATGTGCTATCTACACTCCTGCTATTGATTTAAGCATGCGATTTATTTATGATGATCTGGCACACGTGTAGTTCTATTAGAAGTCACTGTAATTAAAATAACGCTCTTAGGTGACAAGGTTACGTAAACTATAAATGACGAGAAACACAAACGAACGGGAACATCAGAATACATAAATAAGGAGAAATATTATTATAAATCAGAAATAATTATGATTAGAGTGAAACAGTTCTAAATTTTTCTATGGAACACGATTTAGGCATTTAGTTTAAATTACATCCAAAAGATTTGAAGATAACATAATACAAGTAACTTGACATACATAGAGATTTTGTGCTATTGCTGAAGTCATTGAAGGGTTTCTTATAACAAAGGTATAAGAAGATGAACATTCGAAGTCTAACATCTTTCATTTTTCCATCATTTGTTTTTACATTAACATTTAGTATTTGTGTGAGCACTAGCTCAATTTAACATTAAAATATATATTTTCGCCTGCCCTGAAACCTATACATTCAAAACTCGGTTATTTTAATGTACGAGTACGTGTGTCTGATTTAGTCATTTTCGTTAAACAAGTAAATTGGCGACCATGTGTCTAGTGTGTGCACTTTTACGTTTGTTTTGGGGACGTGGCTGATTAATGTAACCACAATCTATTAATGTATCTATAAGACGAAAATGTATTTAAAATAATACAGGTATGTTTTAGATTTACCATAACCATAAATAACAGGAATCACAAAGGAATACGAACAAAAGTAATGAGAAGTCTTTATATAGATCAAATGTAATTATGTTCAAGGCGATAGGTTCTTCCAATGTATAGATACGATAAAGACACTTGTCGACGGTGAACATCCATCAGTCGTATAGAAAATGTTTAGTTTTTTAAAAACCATTACTCAAATTTAGTGTCAAGTCATGAAGTGAATATTAACCGATTGATGCGTTCTTTATAGATTTGCCGACAATAAGGACATACATCGAAGATAAGAGGTAGTGCGTCTTTTCACCATTGCCATTTCAGAAGTTTGTCTGGAACAAAGGCGATTAAACGGATCAACTAGAGTGTGTGTGTGTGTGTGTGTGTGTGTGTGTGTGTGTGTGTGTGTGTAAACAAAACTCAAATACGAATACGTCCTCTTTCCTAAACTGCGTAGAAATTGTGGTGTGAATTAAGACACTAACTGGTTACCATTCAGAAATCTGGACGAAAGGACAGGGCAAAGAGTCCTTCACATTGATCAAATTCGTTAACACAATTAATGTATACAAATATTTTATTTTATTAGCTATTATTTGGTAATTACCAGCAAGGAATAATTGTACAGTTTTATTGAATGATCCACGCTTTCCTACAATATAATTTAAGCTATCTGAAGGTGTTTTTCGTATTTGTTGTACTGTAAATTAATCCTATACCTCATCGGTCTGCTTGGACCATACATTTGATATCTGAAACTGTATAATACGATTCTTGTGACAGATTTCGTTGATTGATTAATCTCTACTCCAGCGGCAAAGTTAATGGATATTGCGGCTTGCACAGACGTGTAAAGACTTACTCCAACAAGACGTAATCGCGTACTCTTTGTCACGATTAAGGTACAGGTCTGTTTTCATTTTTCTGAAACAATCTAAATTTCTATCCTTTGTTCTAAACCATGCAATAAAACACACACCTACCATTGATTGGATGAATATGTCTAGGTTATATACTGAGCATTATGGGTCAAACGGGAAATATAATGTTAACATTGTCTTCCTCTACATTAATAAATGTAGAAGGTTAAACTGGAGATGTAATGTTAAAAATATTTTCATAGGTTTAACAATATTGTGATATTGGGTCAAACAAGAAATTAATATGGTCGAGCGATATAGGGTATACCAGAAAATGTAATGTCAAATAGTTATCTACTGTCGAATACCCAGTGGTCTGCTATCCAACACTTTGTAATCGATCCAACAACTAGTTGTCAAATATCCAACATTTAGTTACCTACGATGCAACACTCAAACATGCTGTCCAATCCTTTACATTTACTATTCAACTCCGCATCTGAAGTTACCATTACCCCACATCTACTATCAAAAGTGCAATGAAATCACACACCGTCGGACACAGAGGGTAATTATACAGATACAAAGACTATTACACACACACACACACACACACACACACACACACACACACACACACAAAGCAAACGTTGGAGGTGTTTGTACACGCACTACAATCGCAATCACTGTTATACAAGATTTTATGTTTTATGTTGTTTTGATGAATAGACTGAGGCATGATCTAATAGAAAACACAAAATTCATTACTGTATCATTATTTCTAAGAAATGTGTATGACCGTGAAAAGGGCTGTTTTTCACCTCTTCGGTTTCCATGTCCAAACAATATATTTTTTCCATAAAGCATGTTCAGAACTTATTGTTTGAAACCCATATTTGAAATAACTTACATATCAAGAGAGAGGATTCGAGATAGCAATTTCGTATTATTGTACAAATACTAAATTTTAAACCAGGACATACTTGATAACTTTCATTGAGTTATTATAGTATCATAATATTATCCAGTAGGAAAATAAATCTCAATAATATTCCCACAATCACCTTTCTATTTTGACATTGTTGCTAGAGACATCACTTTTAATCCAAGACTGCTTCGATTACGAACATGCTCGCCATACCATCAAAACTGTGTTAATCTGATCCTTGAAAGGTATTATCTTTAAACTAAATTGATACTGCGTTTCTTCTCATAAAGTCGACGATATCATCTTCCTCAATAGTTAAAATAATGGAATCATAATATTCTGTACTCTGGTCGTTGGGAAAGAAGACGGCTGTCCATTATGTTCCTCTGACTGTCGTCCGTATTGATTACATCAGCTGCAAAGTCTCTCGATGTTCGACGAGGAAACACATCTTTAGCATACAATAGCGATTTCCAATAAGCTGTGTGCTAGTTGTGAGTCAGAAAATAACAAAGTTCCGATGTATTCATTTTCACAGGTACAAGATAAATAAGGAAGTGTATGATCGGGTAGTCTCAATACCCTGTCATAACAAAAAGTCCTTACAGTTCGGTTCCAAAGGTAGGGAATGGCTACTGAATCTTTTATACCCCTCTTTCATGATCTTCTCTTTTCATGTTTCTTCCAGATATTCTCTCAACGGTCTTCTTGACTCCTCGTCAAACATGTATTATGTTGTACTTGAGTATGAAGACTCTTTTGACACCCATGTCAATATTCCCTGGTTAGAAGTATGATTCTTTGAATCAAGCGAAAAGTAAAACGGGAAAGTAAGTATTGTTCTTGTCATTGCCACCATGTTATTTCATTTCGCCTATATAATTATCTTAATTTCACATTGTAGTCCAGGGGTCTCAAACTCAAATTATCCGGGGGCCGCAGGAGGTAGAGTCTATATGTGACTGGGCCGCATCAAGTATTCCACAAAAAAGCGATTTCAAATTCAATAAAATACAACTGTTACAATCTGCTAAACCTTTAATAATAAAAAATAAAAACATTAAGGGTTCTCAAGAACACAGGCTTCACTTACTTCCTCCTACTCCTTGTTGCCAGAGACCTAGCAGCGCTTCTTCTTACACAGCTGAGCAACATTTGGCTTGAGTGAGGAAGCAACTGAGACCCTCAGTATAGCTTGAAGATGCTCATCAGTAAGTTTGGCCCTGAACTTTCACTTGTTAAAGTTCATAGTGGAAAAGAGCTTTTCACACAGATAGGTACTCCCAAAAAGGCACATGATCCGCTTGAACAACCTGGAAATCTCAGGGAAGGTGGAGGGTAATTGTCTCATAAATTGTCCAAGCTTGTCTGTTTTTCCATTCACCTAACTGAAATTAGCCTTGAGTTCAGAATTGCACTGAAGATCAATCAGCTGCATTTGAAGCTCAAGGGGGTAGGGTGGGCATTTTCCACATTGAAGGAGAAAGGGTCAGCAAAAATTTGAAAAGTGGCTCTGTGTGTTTTGAAGTCTGCAAACCTGTGATCAAATTCTTCCTGTAGCTTTGCAATGGCATCAGTATACTTACTACTGAATGGTGTGCCCGAATCCATGAGTACTTTGCATGTTGGGAAATGGCAGAGGTTTCTCTGAGAAAGCTGGGCTTTCCATAACATAAGTTTTGTGCAGAATGCCCTGACATTGTCATAGGCAACATTGACAAGCTGCCCCTGGCCTTGTAAATTTTAGTTGATTACTTTTAGCTCCTGTGTAATGTCAACAAAAAAAGCCAAGTCCATGAGCCATTTGGGATCACATAGTACAGGAACAACCACCCATCCTTCTCCGTGAAGGCTTTGATTTCTGCTCTCAACTCAAAAAACCTTTTCAAGACGTTTCCCCACTAACCCAACGTACCTCGGTGAAGTAGATAACATCCTCATATGCTGACTCTATTTCCTCTAAAAAGGCGAGGAACTGCCGGTGCTTCAAGCCACTGGATCTGATATGGTTGATGCATTTCACAACGTCAGACATCACATTGTCAAACTTCAGACATTTACTGCAAAGGGCCTGCTGATGGATAATGCAGTGTAGAACAACGGCTTTTTCCACACCCTCCTCTTCCAGTTTTCTTTGAACATGTGCCACGAGTCCATTTATTTTCCCTGTCATTGATGGCGCTCCGTCGGTTGTTATTCTTGCAAAATATTTCCACGGTAAACCGGCATCCACAATGGCATCACATAGCTGGCGGAATATCTCCTGAGCAGTGGTCTGGCCATGCATTGGAATCACTTTGAGCAACTCCTCCATCACTTCAAAATTATCATCAACACCACGGACATATATTGCGAGCTGTGCAGTGTCAGTAACGTCTGTGCTCTCATCAAGAGCGACTGAGTATGCATGGAAATGTTTACCTTTCTCACACAGATGATCATAAATGTTACCTGACAGCTCAGAAATGTGCTCTGCCACTGTATTGGCTGAGAGGCTGATGTTGCTAAACCGAACCTTCTTTTCCGGACAAACTATACTTGCAGCTTTAATAGAGATTCTTTGATACTGTGTCAGATTGCTACGATTTACACAATTATGGTTGTGCTTTACCTACTAACTGACTTTTTCAACTTTTGATATATGTATACACAACATTCGAAGCGTGTTTTCTCAAAACCGCACTTTGGCCATGTTTGTCTCATAAAATGCTATAAAATAAAAACTTTTAGTCCGATTTTAAAACGATTTTTACCATTATAATCAACGTCCAAACCTATACAAATATAAAAAAAAACATAAGAATCGGAGGGTCACATTATATATATGAGAATGGGGAAAACGCGCGGGCCGCATTAACATTAAACTTTACTGTCAGGCAGCGGGCCGCAAAATATCGTCTAGCGGGCCTGAAATGGCCCGCGGGCCGCGAGTTTGAGACCCCTGTTGTAGTCTGTTACTGCCGTTCTGAATAGAAAACATAATCTTTGCCTATCTCGATGAGTTCGTGTTATATTGTGTTAATAATAATATACAACATGTCGCCATCTCGGGTGACTTCTGTCTTGGATATGTTCAAGAGTTGGAAATGGAACGTATCTTGATGAATAGTTCCTTTACGACCAGCATTGTTGACGACACCAGTAAACAAATGTTATCCAGTTTACTATCGAAAACATGATTGATCTTCGGTCTTGTATTGGAGTCAAAATAGAATGATGATGGTTTTGACTTCCATCATCGTAAATGGTACTTGACTCTCGCTTGACTTCGACTAAGTTGTTTCGCATATCAAGTAAAACTTCCACGCACAGTCATGCTTCTTCAACGATAGTGTTGTCTTCATTAGCGTTAACCGTTAAATGGGACACGGTACTACTTCGAATCCGTCAAAACAAAAGTTTGGAGAAAAAAGACAATTTAAGTTTTGGAACACGTACTTCACACCACACCCACAGTGGTGTATTTGTATTTCTTGAAGAGATAACCTATGCGAAGAAAAATACGGTAGTGTTCACTGGAATTTTAGTGATCTTCATTTATAGACGATGACTTGTGAATCTGCAATCAATGAATCTAGACTGAATGGATTTCCTTTCCAATGACATTTGTCTTCTTTGAGTAAATGTTTAAACCCGTTAATTGTTCTTCGCTCAATAATTTTTTTGATCACATACATGTTGTCCCCGTTCTTGGTCACTCAATGAATTTTTAATTCATATTCCATTTTATAGCCAGGGGTGTTTACGTGCACGACCTTGTCCCAGTCACATGAAACAAGTATGTTGTCCAATTAAGAAAATAACCTCTTTCTCCGGTGTTTCAAGTTTTATTTTCTCATTTGTTCTGATCTTCAACACCCAAAACAACACGATTGCTTCGAGAAAATCGTAGCAACGCTCATGGATATATACTGAAAGCGACGTCATGCGTCCGCTGTATCATGATTGGAAGATAGAAACTACACCCTGACTGAAATCTTTTAACATGCTATCATTGGTGCAGCCTCACAATTAGTTTCATCCTGTCCGGGATTATCGAGACATGTTGAACCGCTGTGCCAATTGTTTGCAAGACAACCAAACAAGATGTGGACGGACAATGAATCCTCCGCCATCATTTCCAGCATGATGTTTAATCCAAAGTATACAATGTATATATGATGGATGCCACAAGAAAGTATTAATCAACAGACCGGCCGTAAGGAGAAGCTGCTGGAGAAGATCTGTGTTAACACTTTTATGGTTAACCCGTAAAAACAGCCTTTTTCAGCGCCACCCATTTCCTTTAGAAATAGATGCAGCGCAGAGACAACCTGTGAACGTCTATATCTATTCATAAAAGTAAACCTGATACGCATTACCCCTCTCGTGTGAATAGTTTGTATAGTATTTCCGAGTTTACTTTTAATGAAAAATGTATACGAGTGGTATATCATTGAAACAGCGCACATTACATATATTTTATTCATATCAGATACAAATACACATATTTGCCCTTTCAACGGAGTACCATATGATCCGGAGAATCTTGTATTTATGGAGTGAATGAACTCTTCACATCCCTGCGTGTGTGTTCGCTACAAAATGTAATTCTATGACCTGTTTTGCTGTTCAACATCACTTTTGCAAATTGATAAGTTGATTGTATTCTTTTTAAGTATATTTTATATTCACATTGATTACTTTAATATTAGACACACTTAAGATTTAAGCATAACAGTTCGTTTATTAAGAAAGTAGAGCACTACGAACACATTAGCTAATTGTACAAACTAAACACCGAGTCATTCACGTACTGGCGTATGGAGATTTGGGTGCATTAGAAACTAAGCGAAATGACGAACCAACAAGAGGTAAGTAAAACATTTCAATATATTAACACTTGATGTAAATGATTACCCTACTTTAATTAACATTACTACTAAACATACAATTCACTCTCAGTATGTATCTGTCTCTCTGTCAGTCTCTGAACAATCAAACATACAGGAAGTACATAAGGTGCAAATGTATAAAGATTAATCCTTGCTGAGCTTGATATGAGTTTTTAATAGTTGCTTGATAACAGCCATCAAATACACCACATTCAATACTGGCTGCAATAGTCGATATTATATTATATTATATTATATTATATTATATTATATTATATTATATTATATTATATTATATTATATTATATTATATTATATTATATTATATTATATTATATTATATTATATTAACAAATCTTTGTGAAAAATGCCTGCTGGCGCCATACGGATCATTGTTATGTCTGAGAATACCTGCTGGTGCAGTTAGTTTTCCTGACTCAACGATTTGTGGAAAATATTCATCAATAATGTTTTAGTTCTTCGTTAAAAATTTTGTAATATAAATGTGAAATTGCTTGGTTCTTTATATTATGTGTATAATAGTTGAGGAAAGGTTATCTAAGACGGGGGAAAAAAACAGCATGCTTATATACTTCTTCAACGAAAATATTAACATAATTGAGATCTGATCCTCTTTTGTTTAGATGTTGTATTGTTTAATGATCTGCTATTTTGTACCATTGTTGTAAAGTTGTGAAAGCGACGAAAACAGATTTATTATTTGATTGATTGATTGATTAATTTATCTCGAATTTTGTGGGGTCAGAATAAAAATATTAAACGTTCATCACAGAAAATATGTGGATGATACGCACCACTAGTTCCATTCCCAGGGAAACTTTTGTGATATTTTGTGATTATTATATTTTTTCATCTCTGATAAAATCATCTTATTTTGGTTCTGATGGTCCTTTATATTCTAGTGGAATGTTAGGCCATCCTAACCCTGATATGATTGATGATTGATAAATATCTACAACATAATCTAAAGAGTTTATTTTTATCGCGGCTGATAATGTTAGTTCATGAACAGTAATATTTGTTTTTGATTCTCTTCATGTGATAGTCTTCATTCTGCGCTGAACTTCATGATATATTTGTTTCATTTGATAATTACCCGTTTGAATAGCAACAATCTGCCAGTCAGGGGTTCCATCTGGTTTTTTTATTTGCCTGCAACCCACCGAAATATTTTGACGAAATATATGGACAAATATAGTATACTCGTAATTGTGCAGGCGCAATTTCTTTTACTGGAAATGAAGTTGTAAAGTTGACGCTACATTCAGTATTGGTCGAGCGTTTTGATATCATCGTTATTTTCGACGGAGTTGTATTAACGACTATCTGTTGCAGTTATTCGTTCAAAGCTGACATTATCATTAATAGCCATGTAGCCATTGCCTCGTCGTGAATCTTAATCATTTCTGCGATATTTTTTTTTTTACTTTTACTGTATACTCATCAACGGTATTTTTAGTTTGGTTTGCCATTCACACACTTGATTATTTATGTACTCATGCACGTTGATTTGGCGGGGCCCCGGGTGGCCGAGTGGTCTAAAGCGCTTTCCGTTACGGATCACTGCCATCTCACCTCTATCTGCGTGGGTTCGAGTCTAACATTCGGCAAATGTAGTTATGTGAGAAAGCATACCAGTAGCTTCTCGTGGGTCGGTGGTTCTTTCCAGGGGTGTTTCCCGGATTCTTCCTACACCAATAGTACTGACCGCCATGTATAGCCTATCGTGTGCTGAAAAATGGAGTTAAACCCTACAACAACAACAACAACAACAACGTTGATTTGGCAGCTCAGTATAATAAGTAGGTGGTAGTTTAGCGACTAATTCAAGACACCAGTGACACATCGAGCCGAGTCTTTTTTTCCTCACGTTCCACTAGGAATGTTTCTTCATCGTCTTGATCTAGTAATATTAACATAGATCAAGATGATCCAGTTAGTGGATAACGCCGTGGAAGTGAAGTAGATATGGTAAATGTTATAACACCTAGTACGGGGAACCTGCATATACCGGTAACCTCGGCGCGGTATTTAATAGATTTAGTAGGTAGCGATCATAATGCCAATCCAGAGACTACTGTATATACAACGTTGTCCGTGACCTTTTTATATCAACGAGCTTAATATCGTTGACTGTTGGGTTTCCAAAAAAAGTCATTAATGTTTCTATTAATGTTTGTACGAAAATTCAATAACAATTGTTCTTTTCTAGAGTAATTAGCTCTAAATATAGTCATTCCAAGATTAATTGTAGTTAACGAATTCATCATTGGGATGATTTTATCGTCGACGTATTTCATTGTTGTACCGTCATCGTTTGATTCTGGTTCTCCAAGACCAGTAATTATATTATTAGTCAGATTGAGATAACCAGTCATTGTATCATCATATCTTTGTATTCGATTACGAATATTATACAATATCGTTGGCATAGTAACACCGGGAATAATATTTTCATAAATATCAAACACAGCTGTGGCGTTTTCAGTACGCCACTAATTCTGACGATAATATATTGTATTGTGAATAATCATCTTATTTGTTTTTCATTTATTTAATCACTGTGATAATCATCAACAATTTCATCAATGAGAGATTGATAAACATCATTATCCATGATAACGCCTGCAAATAATCGATTACAAATATTTCTAGAGAATTATTTCCAGCACGTTTTCCTCCAATCGGAATTTATACTCGTTCAACATCAGAAAGAAAATTGTTAAGACACGTAACAAGACAACTTCCTCTTGTAATACCACTTCTAACACAACCAGAAGGATCCTCTGGATCATACAATTCTTTTCTTCAGATTTTCTTTTCTCATCTTACATCACGTTTCAAATCACGAAATGTCAGATCATCATCTTCAGCAGGTTTATTAGCAATTTTGAAAAATAAATCTCTCACACAATCATCTTCACTCTTCCTTTAATCAATATATCACAGGTTTACATATTTTTCTCTCTCAGTAACCTTTGTTAGTAGTGGTTTTTATAATTGTTCTGAACATTCTACAGAATAATAAAAATAATAATAATAATAATAATAATAATAATAATAAGAGGAAGAAGAAGAAGAAGAAGAATGAAGACTTTGTATAATGCCTAATATTTATAATGTTATGACTACAGAACACAAAACAAAAAAACAAAGCACCATGAAATTAGAAAACAAAGAAATGCTGAGCATATTAAGGTATGAAACATTATTAGGTCTTTAAGTTTGTTTTTGCAGTCGAAAAGGTTGAGTTTTAAGAGCACTCTTGAAAGTTATCACTGTGTCTTTGTGTCTAATTTCAATGGCCAGTTACATACCATCCATTCTTTCACATCAGAAATGTACCTCTCTACTCCATGGATGATAGCATCAACTTCAGTGGGGTGGCTAGATTTGTATAATTGGATGTCATTAGCGTACAATTGGTGAGACAATGCATGATAATCTATGACACTTGAGCGCGGCTGAGGACATAGAATGAAAAGAAAATGTCCAAGAACAGACCCCTGTGGAACACCACAAGACAGAACAACTGGGCTGGAGTGTATGCCATGTGCAGATAGAATTTGTCTCCTGCTGACTAAGTAGGACTTAAATTCAGTAAAGCTGTATTGTGAATTCCAAATACATGCTGGAGATGGTTAAGTAAAATAGTATGGTATATTGCGTCAAATACTGCAGACAAATCAAGTAGGGTGAGGACTAATTTTTTTCGCAGAGTGAGTGTCAATAACTACTTTCAGAAGAGTAGTTTCAGTTCTGTGACAAGGGCGCTATGCAGACTGTACATTGCTAAAAAAAAAAGACTGTTTCAATTCAGATGAGATACAAGTTGAGTTAAAGAAACTTTTTCCTGAGATTGTTTATATGAACTACATAACTACTTTTGGTGCATCATTGTGTAAATATGCTTTTTGGATATTTGATTTAAAAGAATAAATAGTCAGAATGTAAGAAGGATAAAGGGAGATGTATATGATACATTTCACTATTATTCAACACCATATCTCCAATCATTCAAGACAGATTTTCAATTTCAGTTAGCTAGAAGCCTATAATGGCTTATGTAAGCCGCATTTCTATTGTTGAGCAATGGGAAAATACAAATTTCTACATATATATATTAAATGTCTTGCTACAATACCGTAACACGGTCCTAAAGGCGAGTCGATTGCCATTTTCCTGGTGTTGATCGAAGAAAATTGTGTTTTCATTATCAAATTGTTTTGTCAAGATGTTTGGCATACCCCTCCTTCACGAAACTCTGCTTTAATTATAGCATGTATACAACTGTAAACAGGTATTGAAAAGGTGTTCAACATTGAAATATCTCACGTCACATCGAGAAATTTAATTTTAGTATATATGTTTTTTGTCATTTTTTTGTTATTAAAAAAACACTTCTTAGTTTGTTTACAAAGAATAGAGATGAGAACTTTTATTATGGAGTTGGTTGTTACTCAAAGTTTATCTTCTTAAAATTTTGTGAAAGAGTACAGTTGACACCTCCATACAATTTGACCAAGCTATTCAACCATATCAACCACTGTAACCTCCAAACGCTACGTTAATGTAAACTCAGAGATATACGTGTTTTCACTTTGCCTTTACTGCTGTTTCTTCAGGTGTTCGAACAGATGAATCTAGCTTCCTTCAAAAGAGCTGTGTTAAGTCATAACAGTATATATGTTTCCTCTACCACTGGACTATAATTTGAGCGTATGAATGATTGAAGTAATAATGGATACATTTTTGAGCCCTCAGAGATGAATCATTGATCACTGACGCAAACATACTTTCATACGATTTAAAAGCTTAATTTGGATAATTGTTTATTTTTTTATGTGCATTCAATCTTAAATGAGTAAGAAAGGAGCAGCAGAGAGGGTGAACAGACCACGTTTTCAAGCAAAAATAATGCTTCCTACGAAACCTTATTTTAACCAAAAAAAATAAGTCTCCATTTAGCAAACGGAGACTTTACGATTTTTTAATCAATTTTGGTCGCAACGATGTGGTCATCCACCCTCTCTGCTGCTGGAACTTTCAGTTCTGGTTAACAAAAATAATAAATGATTTCAACCAAATATTTGATCGAGTCCGATACGATATCGTGTCCGAGGATCATGTAAATTTATTGTTACAAATCCATGCGGGGTTGACTGAGCATGACTAAAGAAATTTTTAAATTGATTGAAATCCATATCGGAACACCATGTCTGCCAAATATTTCGTAGCGTATGTGTATCAACGCCGTTAAACACAGCAAGAATATTACAGTTATCTCTGATCACTTTTGGAATCTGAGTGTAGCGTTGAGTGACATATATCACATCAGTGTTTTTGTGACGCCCCCGGGAAAATATTCTAGCTGGGTTTTTTTTATTGTCTAACATCACATCGTCGTATACGACTAAATTGTTAATGCTCCCATCAAGGTCATCCACGGATGGCGCCTCGTCAATATCAGTTATAAAATCAATGGTATTCTCACCTTTAATTTCTGATGCATTCTCGTTAAAATCCTTTAACACTTCATAGCATCGTTGATCATCTACGCTAGGAGCAATTAAATACAACTTATCCCACTTCATCCATCTCATTATTAAATTGAGCAACAATTGAGTCTTGCCGGATCCAGATGGCCCGATTATAATTGCACGGATAGAGTTTGGTAGCGCTGCATGATGCTTAACTGGTTCTCTTATTTTAGTCGCTGAAAAATCAATTATATTCATATCTCTATACATAAATTATGGATCTATATTGTGTGAAGTGTAAAACGCGTACTAGCACAAATGATGTGACGACGGTTACAACTAAAAATAACAGATCAGCACTAACTGGTAGATGTGCAACATGTGGTATAAAAAAGTTTAGATTTATTTCTACAAAATCAAAGATTTTACAATCCGGAGATGTTTTAAAAAAAAACGAGGAGGTGATATCGCAGCCAAATTGGCAAAGCTCCCTGGAACCCCATGGGCAAAGTACCCCGGAGAAAAGCAACTTCCAGGATATAGCTACTGTGGTCCCGGAACACGATTAGATATCAGACTTGATGATCAAAATCAACCTCGATCCGGCGAGTATCCGATAAACGCTATTGATAAGGCGTGTCATGCTCATGATGTTGCATATAAAAGCAGCAATCTGCAAAACAGGCATCTCGCGGATGTGAAATTAATTCATGCGTTAAATGCTATTCCTGATAAATCTTTTAAAGAAAAGTTGGCTTCGTGGTTGGTAAAATCAGCTATGAAAGGCAAATTGATGATGGGTGCTGGTAATTAAAAATGCTAGCATTTTAATATGGAATCAATTTATTATTCCCCAAGAGGATACTGGAGGGGTAAATCAGCAGTCCATAAACTCGCCAACGCCGCAAAAGTGAAAAAGGCTACTGCGGCGGATTGGTTATCCAAACAGGCACTATGGCAAATTTATCTACCACCGCCTAAACAAATTCAATTCTCGCATTTTGATGTGACTGCTCCTAATGAAGTTCATCAGGCTGATATATTATTTTTGCCACATGACAACGGTTACAAATACGCGCTAACCGTAGTTGATATTGCAAGTCGATACAAAGAAGCAGAACCGTTAAAAACAAAATCAGCCACTGAAGTTGCTTCTGCATTTGAAAAGATTTATCGACGAGGCCCTCTACGCTGGCCAAATCTGTTACAAGTTGATCCTGGCAAGGAATTTCAAGGCGCTGTTCTATCTACAATGAAAAATCATAATGTCACCATACGACGAGGGCATACTGCGCTACATCGCGATCAGGCCATTGTCGAACGATTTAATCGGACGATTGCTGAGCGGTTATTTGGATATCAATACGCAAAAGAATTCATTCAAGAAAAGCGATCCCGTGAATGGGTCAAAAGGTTACCAGCTGTGATTACCGCACTTAATAATGAGATCACTAGAACAATCAACATGAAACCTAGGAACGCTATTAAAAAGAAGTCTATACCCGTACAACCACAAAAAGATTTCCCTAGAAACGCTAGCGTTTCCCAACCAATTCTTGGTAGTAATGTCACTGTTAGGTACTTATACGAACCAGGAGAGCTTGAGGGTGGTAAAAAAAGGGCTACTGATCCTATTTGGAGTGTTACTGCACACAAGATATCTAGTATAACACGATCAACTGGTAGACCAGCAATCTATAAACTGGATTCAACTGCTCCTCAGCGAGGATTTACTCGACAACAACTACAGGTAATTCCCGAGGATACTCAATTACCACCGCGGGGTCTTAATTAGCACCCGATGCCAGAGGCATTGTGCTGGCACCCCGGCGTCTGTTGCACTCAAGACAAGTCAACATCACATTGTTTCTGACATGACCGAGACTGTTATTTTTTCTGTCTACGGTAAATTGGCGAGGATCTTTATCTGAATACTGCCAACGCATTATACAATTGCAACTCGCGCAGTGATTATTCTGTTGTTGTTTCAGCGTAATTATTAATTTAGCATCAATGTCAAATTCTCGTTGTTTTTTTTTGTCTTGTTGTTTGTAACCGGAGAGTTTTTTATTAATGATGCTAACATCAACGATGCTAACATCATCCATTGTGGTGTCATCATCGCCACAAATGATTTCATCATCGCCTGACTCTGTCAGGACAACTCTTCGAAGCTGATTTATTCTTCGTACTCTGGATACTGCGAGATAGACTAAATTCGACCATTCGATGCGATTATCTACCATCCAAACAATTGTATCCGATATAGTTAATCCCTGTGAAGAATGTATCGTCGCTGCGTATCCTAGCGTCCATGGGGATTTATTAGCACGCAATGCATTTTCGACGACGCTGATATCAACCAGCACAATATCATTTAACACGAGAATCTGCTTTTCACTCTTCCCTGG
The DNA here is from genome assembly GCA_030141615.1 of Unio pictorum. NCBI lineage: Eukaryota > Metazoa > Mollusca > Bivalvia > Unionida > Unionidae > Unio > Unio pictorum. Next base: position 13,009,112 of record JARLTB010000059.1, read on the forward strand.
AATATCAACTTCAATATTCTGCTTTCGTGTATCCGAAGGCCTATAACACAACGGTACTGGAAGTGTTGCAAATTTTTCTTTATGCGTTTCAAATAACTTCATCTGAAGTGTGTCTCTGACTATTTTTCTACTTGCTACTATCAAATCATTTGGTCTCCACGATTCCCAGAAATCATTCATGGGAGTTTCTGAAATTATTTCACGCGCTATTTCGCATTGGATTTTATCCGGTTGTAATCTAATCAGTGCTTTGAACTCGCGTAATTGTTCATCAAGTGATCTATGGTCGGTATTAATTTCTTCATAATAGTCTACAGAACTCTTTAGCCATTCATGTGGAGATCCACCGACAAATGGTGGTGGTTGGCCGTGATCACCGCACATGACGACTTTTGTGTTTTTGTTTAACAACCACTCGAGAAATGTTTGTAATACTCTCAACGATACCGTGCATATTTCATCCCAAATTATGATTTCAGGAATGAATTTATCACCCATTCGATCAGGGGTCCATTCATCGCCTTTCCATCGAAAGAAACTATGATAAGTACAGGCATTTACCCCTCGCTGTATCATCTCTCTGGCGAGTCTGTGAGTCGGTGTTAACACAATCATGTTTGACCGACGATATAATTCAATTGCACGAGTTGTCTTTCCTGACCCACCACAACCGTTTAAATAAACTGTCTTGTATCTACATATTGGATCAGATACCGGTGGTGCATTAGAAAATTCTGATTGAATCTCATCACATTTTAAGTACTTTTCATCCATGGTAACATCTGCCGATTCACAATACTCATGTAGCGTCTCCTTTTTAAATCTCCAACATCCCCACGCTTCCTCCTGGGATGTGAATTTAGCTACATCTGATTTGTATTTATTGTGTATATACATCGAATCAGTAGCTACTCTAACCGCGGTATTAGGAAATCTATTTATCATCGAAAATAAATTGATAGAAGCATAAGCTAGCATAGAACTTCTCAAATGTGTGTACTGGGAATTATATCCATCACAGTAGGTAACAACCGTACCCAATTTCTCACCATTGGATAGAAAAGCATCCTTACGGGATACAAGTTTTCCCTGTTTCGTTAAATCCGTTACAAGAAAATCGTATTCAGCGACGTCTATGATCAACCGCGAGGAAAATTTTGCATTGTCGTATCTTCCACCCTGGGTAAATTTACCGATTATTCTTCGTCCAAAATCCTTTGCTTGTTCTTTTTTAATTTCAAATAACTTCTTAGACCAATTCATGATTTGTTCTTCATTGAAATTCTTTGAAATTGCTTTGCAATTTCCATTTCCATCTGGGAATTGTTTTCGCAATTCGCTAATTATACGATCTAGATCGGGTTGTGGTAGCCAAACTTCTTTCTGAGCTCGATAGCATATAATAGCTTCGGAAACAATCAACGATATCAGCATGCCACAATCAATCATATATCGTAGTAACACTATTGGCATCCAGGTCTTTTCAGATATATGTCTACCAAGCCAAACATAACTACACGGATGTAACCCTGTAGCGAGTTCAAATGATATCACACGAGCGAATCCGGTTAAATCAAAATCAGGTAATGGCCCATTAATCGCAATACGAGTCATTTCATGCGTGGGGTGTCCAAATCGTTTAAAATAGTTACTACATTCTCCATACCCGAGAAAACTTCCAGGATAACACGCGGATATATCAATTGAAATCATACCGTCACGATGGTATTTTGTATTCCACAGTCCTCCATGACCAAATTCGATGCAACTCAATTTAACGTCCTCGAGAAAATCACTTCGTGTTGGACGCCATGAATTTTTTTCTCTTGCGAAGTGAGCTACCACTGATGGAATAGTAAAACTATCCGTCAATAGTTTTTCATGGGAACTCTCCGGTGAAAAATCATTAGCGATTTTTCTCATTCTGTTATCTAATTCTTCAACGCGATATAATTCACCATTTGGTCTTACAAATTGATCAAATCCTGATTCGGAACCAGCACTACTAAGTAACCACACTGACACAGGATCATCTTTACACAACGCATGAATAGCATCAAATAATTTCTCTTCATAGAAAACATCCCCGGAAAATTCCCCGGAAAATTCCGGGGGGATATATCTCACGGTTCTATCTCGTGGAAATATTGTTACTGCAGGTGTCCACGCGTGTTCGTTATGATCAATAATTTGTATTGGAGCCCCTCGCGATTGATATTTCGGTTCGTATAATACTTCTCCGGTTATTGTTGTTACTGATATTGGGAATTTTAATGATGCTTCTAATTTAGCTATATCAGAAATCTTTGCACCGTGCTGTTTCACTGTCAGTTCCCATTCGGTTATTTTCCTACGTCGCAGATCAGTTAGTTTATTTCCTCGGGATGCATTTGTGAAGTGTTCCATTACCCGTGTTGCTACACAATTGAGCCTTGACGAAGTCAACGGTGAATATTTCATAGGAGCTAGTTTTGCAATATCGGGTTTATCATTTAACGGATATATCCCATAAACGATTGCTGTTACGGGATAAGATCTCTCGTAGTATGGTTTGTCAATTCCAGTTAGAATTCCTGGTTTGGAATCTCTACTTACAATGACAGTTTTTTTATCCTTGAGGATTGGTTCAAATTTATCCCTGATAATCCATTTGCCTTCGACTTCGATAATGAATTTTATTCTGAAAAATACTTTTGTTGGGAATTGCTTTGTTTGGGAATTGCTTTGCAATTTACCTTTGGATTTCCACCTTTGGATTTTACACCCTTGAATTTCTCATGGGAATTGCTTTGCAATTTACCTTTGGATTTTACGCCAAGGTGTGAAATTATCTCAGTTGCTCTTTCATCGTTCATAGTAGCATCGATGATGGGTACATTGACATCTTCATCAATAATTCGAAATGTCGACCAACAGTATGCTGCACCGTCTCGGTAGAATTCATTAAAACACTCCCTGATTTTACCGAGTATAGTTCTATCACCGATTAGACGTTTTGGTGTATCAGAGACTCTATCAAGATTGAATTTAGTATTTTTCCAGGGCTTAATTTTCGATAATCTTTGGAACTCCCTAGCAAGATTGAATTTAGTATTTTTCCAGGGCTTAATTTTCGATAATCTTTGGAACTCCCTATCAAGATTGAATTTAGTATTTTTCCAGGGTTTAATTTTCGATAATCTCTTGAACTCCTCCATGTTATAATTAAAACAAGTATTTAAATAGAAAAATATAGTATAATGAATCACTGCAAGTGGCTTATGATTGGATCAACAACCCCGTGTAACAAATCATGCAGAAGCGAATTCTGTGGGTATCATATGCAAAGTGTGAGAAACGGTTCAAAAAGTCCTCTCCCATGCCTCCAATGTGGGGTTGGGGTAAGGGGAAAATCGCAGTTGTGTCTTGCTTGTGGGGGTAAACGATACAGGGAACTAAAACGCTATTATGACAAACGAATCAATGACTCGTTCAATGACAAAGTCATCAAAACCCCTCAAGATTATATCAAGAGGTTTATAATAAATTAGACAAATAGTATTATTATACAAATGAGCCAAGATTTCAGACCTCATCCAGTGCTTGTTAATTACGAAGCCTCCAGTGATGGTGTTGTCAGGCACCGCAGACTAAAAAAAACGGTTGGATATCTGAATAATATGGGTTATTTGTTGTTTAGTGCTAGAAATAAAACATATCTTTGTCACAGAATTATTTTTGAATGTCATAACGGATTAATCGAAGACGGATTTGTGATTGATCACATAAATGGCGTGAAGACTGATAATTGTCTTGAGAATCTTCAAGCCGTCTCACAAAGTCTGAATGCAAAATTAGGTGGAACTGGCAAATATGCAAAACGTCCTAGGGGAGTTAAATCGTTTGATTTAGAAACCAGCGAGGAGAGAATCTTTCATTCGATAAACGAAGCCAGTAGATACTTTGACATTTGCATGCCTTCAATTCGATTTGTTGCACAAAATTTAATTAAAACATCTCTGTCTAAAAAAAATGGTCATAAAATAAAATTCGTATACACCTGAAACGATTCAAGGGAGATAAATCCCCATGGACAAATCCAACCACTCAAAACACTCTACCTACTAAGTTCCCTTGTATTATGACGTCAAAGGAATTTGTCGCCTGCTATATTACCTGTACTTGACTAGGCGCGCCCACGTGACTGTAATGGAGATATAATACATGAGTTTCGATAGAGAATAAAACTTTTTATTGTCGCTTGTGGGCTAAAACTGCATTATTTAAATAGTTGTATTTTTATTTATCTACATATCTCATGTGTGGGGGGTGGGTGGACTAGCAGTAAAGCAGACAGCTAACTCGTTCTTTTCAGTACAAAAATTCTTTATAATCTAACGCATTACCTATGTTCGCTCAGCCGGAACGCGAGTGTTTCCTATTCATTGAAGTAGGTGGGCGTGGTTAAAATTCCTTGTATACAGCTCTTTGTGATCTAATTGATAATGTATTTTATCTAGAGAATTATAACAGAGTAAAAACGCTGTTTTATTTAACAACTTTATTATTTTGTTTAAAATATTTCTCATTGTTGCAGCATAAAATTGTCTATTTTAAAAATCTCTTATTGTTAAGTATATCAGAAGATATATATATTAAAAAATCTTTATTCTGTATGACTATTCCGTGGTGTAATGGTATCGTGTTTGTCTTGTAAACATAGATCTATCAACTACGTGTTCGGTCCCCATAGCAGATACATTATTTGATGGCGAAACGGAAGATGTTTTTTCTATTAATTGGGGGGGGGGGGGGGGCGATCCCCCTCAGCCAAACCAACATTGTAACTCATGCTATCGCATTCTCGGTAGCGTGGGTTGGTGTTTTTTTCCAACTCATGCAACCATGAATTCGATTTCATGGGTTGCCATGTTGGTTTGGTTTACCACGCCCACATCATTACATCACAAATTCCATCATCGTTTCATTGAATATATCCATCCTTAATTAAGTACATGTTGTAACGTCACCCCAAGCATATCTTCTGGGCGGTCTAAGATGGCGTTTGCCACCTTAGGCCTCCCTTCCGGAGATGTATGTTTCGGGTCCCCTTGGGCTTACTTGGATGCGAAGGCAACCAAGGAGTTCCAAGGATGTGTTGTCGTATATGTAACCTCTGGGTCTCTCTGACGTCATAGGGCGCCAGCGAGATTGCCAAATGAGTGTTTTTTGTTTTTTTTCTTCTAATAATTATAATTAAAGATAAAATGTATTATATATAAAAAAATAAATAATGGATATCAAAGATGTAAATGCTATAATTGCCGAAATCTCAAAGTTAAAAAATAACGGGGTAGTATTATCTGAAGATCTCGACGCTGACAAGATTGCCTCGGAATATGAAGACATTGAGTATCAGTGTAGTAAGGGTCGTTATGTTTTACCCAAGATGCACAGGCTCGTGAAAGGAATTCAAAAGTCCATCAATGCTTGTTTGTACGGTAACGACATTAATTTATTTATAACGCTATTTAACACCGTTGAAGCAATACGTCAAAAGCTCGGCCAAGAGTATCAAAAACGAGCTGAAATTAGTTCTAAGGTTCGTGATCTTAGAAAAATGTTAAACGAGGAAAAACCCGTATCTTAACCACGTGAGCGTTACTATAAAATAGGCTTTCAGTAATTTTTATTAAAAATAAATTTTTTTAGCGTTTTTTGTAACACTTGTTACACAAGTTACATAGGATTTTCTCCTGAAAGAATGCTCATCAGTCTGGACTTGCCCATACAGTTATGTGCATAATGGATGATCTGGTTGTAGTAGCAAGTAATCACCGCGACGCCTCCATTTTCACGTAGTTGTTCTTGTTGCCGCGTCGTTAACACAAATCGTTCATCGCCGTTCTCAGATATTACAATTCTGAAACCCCCAGCGAGGTTATTTCTGAAACACTCGCGGATAGCGTCGTACAGTTTAACCCTGTCGAAGATGGATACGTTAGCTTGATAGTACATTTTATTTAATAACTAAGTTATTTAATAACTTATCTTTTAATTGTGATAGAAACCCAAAGGGTTTTACATTTGAAAATTTAGTTCACAAACAATATATGGTTGGTGAATCGCTTACAACTAAATTAGCCCGAGAGCGGCTAGCAGCAATTAAAAAGTTTATACCGGTTCGAGACAGACTTCGCGAGAAACTTCAACAACGACAACAAGCGCAGACTGACTTTTCTGTGTCAAGTGAACAACTGTTTACTCCGATAACAAGTGCGACCAAAGATGTGAAAACAGCAACTGAACGAGCAATATACGGAGATATTCCTAAGGAAGGCAAGCGACGAGAAGTGCCTGTTCTTGGTGTGCTTGAAAAGATAGCAGCAGAGACCGGACAAACACGCGCAGGGATACAACAGTTATCCAGTGATATAAAAACTCAGCGCGAATATGAACGATTAGCTGATATTGATGATTTTGCGCCTGAAACTCAAAGAGTTTCCACACCTGAACCACAACCTGTTGATGTCGTCACCCCAAAAGGTATTCCCTTTATAGACAAACTCACCGAAGGAGCTATAGCAGAAATCAAACGACCTCAATTAATAAAACCCGAACATTATAAGATTTTTGGTAATTTTGCCGCCCAAAGCTTTCATTCCAGAAAAGACTTTTTAAAAGACGAGTATAAGAACAGTAGAATAAGCCGAGATGAATGGGCTGATTGGTTGTATAAAACGAATAGGGGGGTTGGCCGTTTAAATAAAAGAGAATTGGGATATAAAGAATTTAGAAGGGGAATTGAAGAGTATGATGAAACTGGTACAACTGAGAAAACAAGCGGAAAAGGATATTCGATTAGAAATCCAAATGATTTCAACGCTGGAGTCTTTGACTCTACCGTGACATGCCCTGGTAACATTCTCAGTGATATATCACGGTTAGAGGTTCTCATCGGAGGGAAACGAGCCGTAAATAATTCACCGGAAGTAATTAATGAAGCAGCTGATATCTGTAGACGATTATTTGCCGGCGGTATCATGGACATTGATGTATATCGAGAACTTATTGCTGAATTAGTTGAAAATCACAGAGACGCCCAACGTTATGATGAAAATCTTATGGATGTAAGCGATTGATCATTAATTGAAAAACTACTAGTTTTATAACAAGATGATTATACACTACAACCATGATAAACCAGTAAGCGTCTACGTGGTGAACTCACGATTGCCTGTTTATAGAGCATATTACGGAGATGGTTTCGGCAATACCATTGCGGGGTTATTTACAAGAATGGCTCCCAAGGTAGCGCCGTTAGCTAAACAATTATCAATGAAAGCCATTGATGCTATCCGTGATAAGGGAATCAATTTCGTTGGAAATCTTGCCGGAAAGGCATTTTCTGCCGCGAAAGATAAAATAGCATCATTGGTGCGAAAGAAACCAGGAATGACTTCGTCAGTGGTGAAACCAGGAATGACTTCGTCATTAGTGCTGCCATCAACTACAGTGATGCTTGCAAAAATCAGCAAAGCAATAAATAACGCAGTGGAAGAAAAACTAGCGCAATTGACTTCGTCACAATTGACAGCTTCACCGGTAACAGATAGCGCTATCATGAACGCGATAGCAGGAAGTGGTTTGAAACAAAAAAGAAATTCGAAGAATTTTCAACGACGATGATTATAAAGATGAAATTGCTTTGCAATTCACCAATTGAAAACACTAGTAATGTTATAAATGTTTAAACGAACAGCTGATCCCGCGTTAGATATGGAAGCCCCAGTGCGCAAAGATGATTCCGTCCGCGATTATCAATACTATTCCTATCATGCAATACAACCCGACCTACGATCGCGAATTGAACTTCAAGTTCAAGATACCAGTAAATACTTTTTGCCATGTGAAGCATTTATTGAAATCGAGGGAAAACTCGTAACAAATGTTGCAGCTGATACCCCATATGCAAATGATTCAAATATCCGAGTTGGTTTCGTCAACAATGGTATAATGGCGTTATTTGAAAGTGCAAGATATCTCATTGATGGAAAAGAAATTGAATCAATAGACCGCGAGGTTGATGTTGCAACAACAATAATCGGACTAGCAAGATACTCCGATGATTATACAAGATCGGCTGGTCCATCTATGATGTTTGCAAAGGATACCTCTGATAACGCTGACCACCTTCAATACATTAAAGTGTTAACACCGCAAGACACTTCAGTTGATAATCAACGAGAAGCAACTAATCCAGAACGTCGAGCTAGACCCGGAGCTGCGTTTGATATTCTCGGAGGCGTTAATGGTAATTTCAATTTAGGATTTGCAACACGAAAATTAGCATTGCAAGAACAGCAGCGATATTTTTCATGTGCGATTCCACTCCATCATATATTTGGATTCTGCAGAAATGTAAGAAAAGTCATCTATGGAGCCAAACACACAATCGCATTAGTGCGAAAAGGCAATGACAATGATGCAATTTGGCGTACTGGTGCCGATGATGGTAAAGTTGTTTTGAGTAAAATAGTATTATGGATGCCAGTAATGACCCCATCAATTACCACGGAAGAGCGGTTACTTTCATTTATGGACACAGGCGGCAAATCATTGATAAGTTGGCTAACAACAACAACTGATGTCAAACAGGATGATGTTAATGGTACATTTACATGGCACTTAGCAGCCAAACAAGGCGTTTCAGCTCCACGTCATATATTTATAGCGCTGCAGAATAGGAATCGACCAGGCTCCCAAGAACGCAGTCATATGATATTTGATCGATTAGGGGTAAGTGAGGTTTCACTGAGAATAAACGGACAACAAGAACCATCTGAGGATATACAGCTTAATTACGGAAACAACCAAATAGCACGTGTGTATCATCGGATGCTGTCATATATGGGTCGTGATCAAAATGTTGATACCGGTTTGCAAATATCGCAACTCGATTTTAAGAACTTGTATCCAATTTATTACTTTTCACTGGAACATCTTGATTTAACAAGGCAATCCGTTGTTGACATACATTTTAGGGCTCGTATAGATCCTGGTGGTGTTGATTATAGAGCGGTTGCTGTTATTCTCAGCGACAAATCAATGTTGTTAGAAGGGGCTGGCGGACGAATGAGAATCGTTGATGCACCAGTGGAAAATCTGTAAATGAAACTTGAAGAGTTTCCAATTAGATCAATTGAAAGCATAAATGTGTTTTACAATAAAATGACATATAGTGTTGTTAGTGTCAAGCTGACTGATGGTCAGGTCAAGAAATTGCGATCAAAATCCGCTAAAGAATGTGGAACCACAATAACGTTAAAACCAGCGCAGATGTCTGGCGGTACACATAAAATATCACTGACGGATCGTCAAATAAAACATTTCAATGATGCAATGAAAAATAAGCGAGGAGTTCAAATAGAATTTTCAAAAGCCGCAGTCGCCAACATGATAAAATCAGGTGGTATATTTCCATTGTTAGCCGCAATACCAGCATTGATTGCAGCGGCTGCCCCAGCGGTGGCGAAAGCGGCAGCGTTGGGAGCCGTTGGTACCGCGGCAGGGATGTCACTAAAGAAGGCAACTGGGAAAGGATATAAAAAAAAGGGACGATCCGTTCACGGATTGGGTCTAAGACTACCAGGAACCCCGTATTCATGGTACAGCGGAAAAGGTCTAAGACTAGGACCGGTTTATTAATTGGAGAGTCTATGATGGTTGTGGAATCTTTGATTCCGATGTCCAATTTTGATTTACTCGATGCTGCTAAAAAACTCGCGATTAAAAACTTCAGAGGTGTCTTTATGAAAGATCAATTACCACATCAACCAAACAGCGTTGAAACCGGAATCATTAATTTAGATAACAGCACCGGACCTGGAACTCACTGGGTTGCATACGCTATTGATCCACGTGGGATTGTCTATTTTGATTCATATGGATTAGCCCCACCAAAAGAGTTTATGCGTTATATAAAAACCCTTCCAATGAAGACTTGGTATTCTACGCTACCAACACAAACGATGATTGACCCACCAATATGTGGCAGCGAAGTATTAAATGTCCTTAACGCTATTTCTAACTCCTTGAGTAACCCAAGCGGAAAACCACCACATGTTATCGTGAATGAATACACTAGTAATCGCTGGAGAAAATCGAAGATTTTTCAACGAAGTCGTCAAAAACGATTTTAGAGAGAGAAAGAGTTTTACAATAACATGATTGATATTTGGGGGAGATCTTTGAAACCCAAACCCGATGGCACTGCACCCCCTGATTCTGTCAAGGATATAAAAAAATTAATTAAAGATGAAATCGCTGAGACGTTAAATTTAGTAAGTGTTGACCCGAACGAAATAGTTGTATTTCAGGACAAACAGGGTAAATTGAAATCCAGTGATGTGTCATTGAATGACATTTTGATACGGCAGCGCGACGCCGCTGAAAACTCTATTGCGCTATATTCCAACGGTGGACAGCTTAAACCAGGCGCACTTGTGTCTACGATCACCGACGCGATTGCTACCAACGAACGTGAGCTGAATGATCTTATACGAGGTTATAATAATTTTCGCAAAAATGTCGTACATAAATTCTTTGGAACCCCGCTTGTGGTTGGCATGACTCTCGCTGAAATTAAAGACTTGTTGAATTCATTCTTCGCTAACAAGGAAGCTGGAAGGATGATGACTGCTTCAGAAATCAAGGCAAATTATCTCGAGATTTCTAAACTAATAGAAGATCAAAAACCCACTAATGACATTGTTGGTAGGTTCTTTGGAAACCCGCTTGTGGCAGGAATGACTCTCGCTGAAATCAGTGAGTTTATCGGCAAGCACACTCACAATGCCTACATCGCTAATAGTTTCTTTGGTGTCCCGGCTACATCTACGATGACTCTCAAAGATATTAACATGTTTATGGTGAGACAAACAACACTTAATACCATCGTTGATAGATTTTTGAGGAGAACACCTGTGTCTGAAACCACATCGTTGACAGGCATGACTCTCGCGGAAATTAAAAGCGCTATTGACGAACAAAAATCCACCAATGAAAAAGTTAACAATTTCTTTGATGGTCCTAAGGATTATGATACCACTACGACATATTTTGACCTTGCTAGTGATTATAAACTCCGAGTAGATATGGACTTTGGTTTATTATTGATTTCATTTTTTAAACGCCGCGATAGAAGGATGATGAAATATACTGAAATCAATAAAACCTATTCTGACGTCATTGACGATATTTCTAAACTAGAGGGGGATCAAAAACCAGTCAATGACATTGTTAATAAGTTCTTTGGAATTCCACACAACGCGGGTATGTCTCTCGTTGAAATTATCGCGGCTATCAATAAGGTAAAAATTCAACATAGTGTAAGCGTCAATAACATCGTATACACGGTTGATAGTGGGACTTTTGATTGGATCCGAGGAAATGATAATTATCTTTATGTTGGCCACAGACATACTAGTGTACCAGGTTGCTACCGATTTACAATAATACATCGCCGTAAATTTGATTTGGAATTCAGTAATTGGGGTATCACCGGTGTTAACACGCTGACATATATATTAGATAAAGTACCAAAACCTCCACCCTCTATACCAATCCCATTTCCGATTACTATAAAAAATTCCGACGAGTCTGTGATTAGGGAGTCACTACCCTGGATAATAGAATTTGTATCCGGTGTCCCCTCATCAGATCCTAAAACCAGGTCAATAATAGGATAATTGAAAGGAAAATCCTTCGGATTTCACAATTGAAAACGCTAGCGTTTTTAAAATAAAATGATTTCATCAACGCAATGTCGCTATGATCAGGTCAGAGAATTTCAGACTAGACTCAAAACCCTCGCCGAGGAGTATCAAATAAAAATAAAAAAATACCGACGAAGAATCACCGCAATTGATATTACTATGTACTCGGTGTCAAGCGTTCTCGCTGGCGCCGGAATAATACTCGCATCGGTTACAATGATTGCCCCGGTTGTAGTTCCAATTTGCATTTCTGCGGTGGCTACAATCGGGGGTATATCAACCGGGATAGCAAAAAAGATATCATCATGCAGCCAGAGTAAACTGCAGAATTACTTAATTCAATTTCATATTGCATCAACCGCATATTCGCAGTTATCCCTGATGATATCGTCGTCACTCGATAATACAATTATATCAGATAGTGAATTCTCAGCGATGGTCAGTATTTTTGATTCAGCGATATCAAAATTAGAGCAACAACATGAATATAATAACAATGACAACACCGATGGAATTAGAAAACACGAACCCAAAAACAAACCCAAACACGAACCCAAAAACCAGAATGATCTCAATAACCTCAACCATACCAGATTGTGAGTTCTCAGTGATGGTCAGTATTTATGATTCCGCGGTGTCAAAATTAGAGCGACAACAACAGTATAGCAACGATGACAACACCGATGGAATTACTTCAACAAATAGTGGAGAACACGAACCCAGTACAAACAAGCATGATATCAATAACATCAACGGAACCCGAGTTTAGTGTGAATTTCCCTAGCCCAGTCCCCGTGAAGGAGATAGCGCTAGCAAAACTACGAGTGTATCACAGTTGGCCTAATATCAGATCAAAATCATTTGGTGGTCAACAACCCAATAATTCTTTAGTGTTTGCAAATAAGAATAAACCCGACGGAACCCCAGACTGGAACGTTGTTTCCATACCAACCGGATCATACCAAATCGAACAAATCAATAATGAATTCGCGCGTAGAATAAAATCGATTACTGGAGTAGAGTCAAAAATCGCTATAACAGTTCATGAACCGACGCTATCATCCGCAATTGAGATAAACACAGAAGGATACGTCGTAGATATCTATCAGAGTTCTATTAGAACCGTACTAGGATGGCCTGAAAAACCACCGGAAAAATCCACCACCGACTTAACCACGGATGTAGAATCATATCATGAAATCAATCCCAGTTATCGAGATAATTTATCTGATATAAGAAAAGGAAGAATCAGCGATAGATTTATATTTACCAACAAAGACACATTGCAATGGGATTTTATCATTAAAAGAACAGCCGAGTCAACTGTTACTATTTCATTTACGCTAACTGACGTCCGTGGTTATTTTAATGAGATTAAACAATTATATGACACACAACTAGAACAACTACGGAAAACAAGATCGCAAAAACACGTTGAAATAATAAATCAGCTTATATCGGACATGGAATATATCTATGAACTAATTATTCAAACAATAATTAATGACAACAGCGACAATAAACAACGATTCCTAACCAATTACAATATCACAGAAGACAATCTGCGTAATTTCAAGTTTCCGAAATACAACGCTGATGAATTAGCAAGAATTGTTAAAACCGATATCAAAGCGCTACAAAAATCAGATTCAACTATCCTCCTCAAATATAATAATGATCCAGATGGTGGCGGTAGGCATATCGCTCCGTTCAACGTGAATATATCCTCAGTGATTGCGCTCAATTTAGTATGTGATGTTATCGAAGGAAGCTATCAGATTAATCTAGAGCAATCAAATCAAGCTCAGCAGGGATATATTCTTTATTCGTTTGCACCAACAGCTCCTCCGGGATTCCTAATTATTGAAAACCCAATTAATCCTGTCTACATGCGATGCCATAATAATTCGCTAACGAGAATTAATTTCAAACTCACCGACCAGTCAAATAATCTGATTGATCTACAAAATGAGGTGTTAGCGATAAGTTTGTTTGTGAAATCATAAATGATTTTCGTCCTAAAGACTGGATCAAATATTTGGTTAAAATCATTTATTATTTTTGTTAACCAGAACTGAAAGTTCCAGCAGCAGAGAGGGTGGATGACCACATCGTTGCGACCAAAATTGATTAAAAAATCGTAAAGTCTCCGTTTGCTAAATGGAGACTTATTTTTTTTGGTTAAAATAAGGTTTCGTAGGAAGCATTATTTTTGCTTGAAAACGTGGTCTGTTCACCCTCTCTGCTGCTAAAGGAGAGGTGGCAGAACAATATGCAGATCCAGTCAGGATATCAGCATAATAAGGTGCGATTAACAGCCATTCAATACAGAAAGTACCACTAACCAGGATGTTACAACGATAGGATAGAATTAACATACATTCCAAGCAATAAATGCACCTAGTCAGTGTGTTACAACGATAGGCTAGAATTAACACACACCTACACCTGCAATTTAATATGACCATACCCTAACAATAATAAAACTATAAAATAAACAAAATTATATTGATATTTAGCTCGCACAAACCATGTTGCTTCTGTCGTCGACTATACCAAAGAAGCATAATTTTACAGTAAAAATTTAGGCGTTATTTTGAAGTTGAAGAACTCCCGTAAAAATGTGCCACTCAAAAACATTTAAAAAGAAACATATGTACATCTGTTTCACAGTTGTGTATGGAAAGATGGATATATATATATATATATATATATATATATATATATATATATATATATATATATATATATATATATATATATATATATATATATATATATATATATATATATATATATATATATATATATATATATATATATATATATATATGTGTGTGTGTGTGTGTGTGTGTGTATGTGTGTGTGTGTTAATTAATATTAGGTAAGATAGTGCAGACAAAACGTATTAAAAGAAACTTGTGTGTCATGGAATTATTGTCCCCTTCGCACACCGACGTGGAAAACATTCTGATATCAGACAAAGACTAGACTCAAAGATTAAAGTTATCTTGTGAAAACTATTTATTGAAATTTCAAACACGTTATCTATGCAGTACAATGAAAGATAACTCTCTCTCTCTCTCTCTCTCTCTCTCTCTCTCTCTCTCTCTCTCTCTCTCTCTCTCTCTCTCTCTCTCTGGATGTTTCAACCGCGCCTTTAAGATTATATATATATATATATATATATATATATATATATATATGTGTGTGTGTGTGTGTGTGTGTATATATATATATGTGTGTGTGTGTGTGTATATATATATATATATATATATATATATATATATATATATAGAGAGAGAGAGAGAGAGAGAGAGAGAGAGAGAGAGAGAGAGAGAGAGAGAGAAACGCACAAATAACATAATTTTAGACTTGTGTATAAGCTCAAAATAATGATAAATACGTTTTTGAAAAGGAATCCATACGATCTTTAAAGAGTAACTCTTTATGTTTCCTGAATATATGCAAAATTCCTGTCAGTAAATTCCTATAAATTTCATCCCTCGGGATTCAATGGCAGACAGGCCAATACCTTGAACATTTCAATAGACAAATTTGCTAAGGTGGAAAATAATTTTGCAAAATGCGAACACCTCGCTTTGGCAAAGTCTTGTTAAGCCTGGTTGTGGTCAACTGGCATTTGGCAATAACACTAACATTTGTATTCCAAAATCTACGTTCAATATAATACAAAATTTCTGAAAATAATGTCTTATTGAATTAGACTGATGGTTATATTGTTTCGTCAAAATATAAAAATATTCTAACAGGATATGTTTATTAAAATTTCGTCATCGGTCTGGAGACTTAAACTTTAAATCTATGGAAATTGTAAATTAAAAAACTGTACAAAATCAACATTATCATTATATCCCATCTCATCAGACAGAAAAAAATGCCCTATTGCAGGTAAATGGGTAGATAATTTTCTTATAAGTATTTTCTACAAGATACAAATTCATAAAATTATATTCACGTCTACATCACAAAAGTTACCGCAGTCTGATTTAGTAAACGCAATTCAAATATGATGTGGCCTTTATTCTCTTTAAAAGAGAATAAAGTCAGGCCAACATCACTGTACAAAAATGTGACCTTGACCCCAATATCTAAAGGTTGAGCGAGAATATCGCGATACAACTGTCTCAAGTTCGTGGTGTTTCATTACAAGCATGAAGAAAATCCATCAAGGGATTTTCGATATATAAGTAAAATATTTTTTTTTAAAAAAAACTATTAATCACTGTACCTTAATGTTGATGCCACCACTGCCAGAAATGTGACTGATATGTCTCTCTTACTGTCGAATTGAGCTCAATAAATATTGTCAATAATGAACTAAGTCTGGTTAATCTTTAAAGCTGCATCAGCATCTTTTTTTTTATTCCCCTCGCCTATTCAGAGTGAACTAGAGTGCTTGAAATGAGAGTAAGTAATCCACGGCTAGTGAAATGGAAAACAACTGTAGTTATGTATTCATTATCGTCTAATCACCGATCTCTATCGCGATATGCATGATACAGTATAATAATAAGGGCCCCGAGTGGCCCAGTGGTCTAAAGCGCTGCCCGTTACGGATCACTGCCATCTCACCTCTGTCTGCGTGGGTTCGAGTCTCGGATTCGGCCAATGTGGGTATGTGAGAAAACTTGCCAGGAGCTTCTTGTGGGTCGGTGGTTCTTTCCGGGGTTTTCACGGGTTCTTCCTCCACCATTAATATTGGCCGCCATGTATAGCCTATATTGTGCTGAAAAATGGCGTTATACCATAAACAACAAAAAAAAATCACTATTATAATTCATGATCGTCTAATTACTGACCTCTATCGCGAAATGTATGATATAGTATAATGATTCATGATAGTATAATCACCGACCTCTATCGCGATATGCATGATATAGTATAGGAATTCATGATCGTCTAATCACCTACCGCTATCACGATATGCATGATACATTATAATAAATCATGATCGTCTAATCACCGACACATATCGCGTTATGCGTGATATAGTATAATAATTCATGATCGTCTAATCACTGACCCATATCGCGTTATGCGTGATATAGCATAATAATTCAAAATCGTCTGATCACTGACCCATATCGCGTTATGCCTGATATAGAATAATAATTCATGATTGTCTAATCACTGACCCAAATCGCGTTATGCGTGATATAGCATAATAATTCAAAATCGTCTAATCACTGACCCATATCGCGTTATGCCTGATATAGAATAATAATTCATGATTGTCTAATCACTGACCCATATCGCGTTATGCGTGATATAGCATAATAATTCAAAATCGTCTAATCACTGACCCATATCGCGATAATCATGATACAATATAAGATCTAAAACTTCTGATACTTTGCAAGGAGGTAAAATGATTGGATTGGCTGGATCATTTGATTTTTTTAAATTTAAATTTTCATTGTTTTAATAGTTTTTCTTTCGACCATCAAATACAATTTAATTTATCCAAATGACTGGAGAGCAAACCCTAAGTAAGTGAAAAATTATAATATGAAAGACAATCTCAGCTCAAGATGTTTGTGAAAAAGGTAACAATCTAATGTATTACCATCTTCGCTAGTCAAGGTTCCGATATGTTAACCCTATTTGGACCAGTTCGAATCGATCAGATACTTCATTACTTTAGGACTACGAATTTCGTTTCGCAGCAAGCCACCGCATCCAATCAAATTTAAGTTGTTCAAAATTAAAACACTGTTCCTACACGATCGAGAGAAGGGAAACACACAACCAGAATGGACTCATAAAAAGCAATTTTCGCTACCGGTCCATGTTTATACAAATAAATTATTTTCCACAAATACACCTGTAATGGCTTCTCACTACATAGCCATACTTTCAATGTTAAACGTACAAAGCATCATTTTAAAGTCAATTACCTCTACCATTTTCGGCCGATGTACAAAACACTGCTGTTAAACGCTATTAGTTGGCATTGCATACTAAGAGAGACAACTATGAAATCCATAAGATATCGCTGACCTCTGTATCGTGAAACAAATTTAATGTGGCTGTCAGTGACGAAACACGGCTCTGGCATTATCATGACTCAATAGATCTAACTGCAGTCTAGATTGTTACCTTTTCTCCAGTCATCAGTCTATGATGCAATTTCATTACTTAATGACACAGGAAGAAATTCAAACAACATATATCTTTAGCTTAAAATATCTCTCTCTCTCTCTCTCTCTCTCTCTCTCTCTCTCTCTCTCTCTCTCTCGTCTTAAAGCCTTACATATTCACCGTCAACACCTAATCTGACACAAGCTCAAATTTGACTTCACTAGACAAAACTGTCACACAAGCGATAAATTAGCGGAATTAGGAAGGGTGTGCTTTAGCTACTGTCAAACCTGAAGGCATAACTATTCAGAGATTGCATTGTAAATAGCATGAGCTGTCGCATAAAGAACCTGATTGCAAACTTCGTTTCGCAAAAACGAAACTTGTATATCAATGCATCTTTATAATGTAGATGAGTAGCATGCGTTTTAAGACATAACACTAAACATCAGTTTGCGGACCATACATCGACAAATGGCTCGACCAGCTCTCGCATCCACCAAAACAAGTGAATAGAAAATCACATACCAAAATGAAAAGCAAAGAACGATGGATACAATAAACACAACATATACAGACAACGAACGAATAAGTTATCGAAATGCACAATACATTCGGAACAGCTGCCTTTAACCTATTAGGTGATGACGATTATGTAAAAGTCATACCGAACATACTTAAATCACGTTTAATTTAGTACAGATTCCATAGCTAAGCCTAAATTACAAAACGACGCAAACGAAATAGCAGTTAACGGAACAATCATATATAGTCATACTGGAGGGGGATAGGTCCGTAATCCAACTGTTTCATCTATCATCTTTTCTATCTTTTTAAAGTCCACAATTGTCTAAATTAGTACAATAATAAATTAGTACCTTCTTAACCTTATTTTATACGTGTTTCCCAACAAAATTGATGCTTAATTTAAAGCAAAAATATACTGGAAAAATACACAAGTAAAACAGATGGAGAAAATTGTTTTGCTGGTTGGTTTTATCTGCAGTTTTAGCAAATTGTCTGTTTTTCATGCCGAGGAAACTGAGCAACTGGGATTTTCTTGAAAGAGAAATAATCAAAACTAAGCAAGAAGAATGTCACATTTGCTCAGCCACAGTTAATAAGTTGTGTATAACCTAAAGTATTATTACAAGCCATGGTTTGATGTCTACACATTGCCGCAGGCTAGAGTTAATATTTTACGCAAGGCTACGGTGACGAGAAGACAAAGCTGATGACAAATAGTGGCAAACACATCTGTCAAGATTAATGTCAGAGGACAGGAACTGGAAACAGTGGGCCACTTCAAATATCTTGGTTCCAATATCACCGAAGAGAGATCAAGAGCAAACGTTTTGTCACAAGCAGCACAAACAACGGCAGCTATGTTAAAGCTAAGACCTATCTGGTGAGACAAGAATATCTGTCTGACAACTAAAATCAGACTATTGAGAGCACTATTCATCTCAATCTTTTGGTAGTCATGTCACGCCTGGACCCTGACAGCAGAATTACAACGAAGAATCCAGGCACTTGAAATGAGACGCTACAGAACCATCATTCGCATCTCTTATATGGACCACATCACAAATGAAGATGGTAACACAATCAGGAACAAAGTAGGCCATTATGAAGACCTCCTCACCACTGTCAAAAAGAGAAAGCTGAAATGGTATGGCCATGTCACTAGAGCCAACAGTCTATCCACAGCAGTACTGCAGGGCAGCTTCCAGGGTGGCAGAAGGAGAGGAAGACAGAAAAAAGTGGACTGACAACATCACAGAATGGACCAGGAAAAGTTTTGCAGAGACACAGGCATTGACACATGATTAAGACAAGTGGAGGGAACTGGTCAGATGTTCAGCAGCACAGTGCCTTAACGACCACACTAGGTCAAGAGACTGATGATGATGATGATGATGATGATGATGATGATGATGATGATGATGATGATGACCGTGACCAGAGAGAATAACAGGCTTAGTCTTAAGATCAGAGGAACCACAAGTGTGGAAACGCGTGTTCTAAATCCGTCCCCACCTGGACAAACAGCGAGAAGGACATCGTCCGCTACGTTTTGATTGGATCGTGTTGCAGCGACACCAAATAGGAATTGAGATAGAGGGTGTGATTACAACTTAGATCCTAATGATAACTTCGTACTTCGCAAGCAAATGGTCAGTTACGCCTAGACATACTGCTAAGGAAAATGGTTATGCCGAGGGTGCCTCTCGTAATTTGGCGGTAGAACTTAGGAGATTCTAAAGAAAGAAATAGCTTTGTAAAGGAAGCTTTTCGGGGGGACAGAACTTCCGTTTCAGTTGAGACCCGAATTTCTAAGAGGGGAGATGGAAGTGAGACCAGCAGAGCAGTCGTAGTCGACAAAGTCTAGTCGGGGAGTCCAGAAGGAGGAGGAAAAGGGGTCGAGGAGAAGAAAGTGGAGAAATAGGAGAGGTATAGAGAAGTCGAGGAGGAGAAGTAAGTTGGAGAAAGGAGAGAAAAATACACAATTAGAATACAAATACAGGTGGAGTTCATTCTCACACTACTAATCAAGTGATGCATTATGCTATCAAAGGATTGACTGGAAATAGAGTTTTGGGGAAATTTAAAGACTCATTTGACTATTGAATTGTTATTAAATTGTTATTCGTTGAATTTTACTTTTTGTATATGCAATCATTTAACCGTCGGCATTGCTGAATGGGGGCTCGGAACTTTACATCTATATTTCACTAATTTAACTTCCAACCAAAATCGAACCTAGGTGCACTCCAACCATAACAACCGCCCACCACCACCCCACGCCCAGAAAGACTCAAATAAGAAAATGCAGTTACTATCAGAAAAAGACAGTATGAAACAAATACATATTATTAGCTCCTCATAAGTTTAATTTCTTCACATTTATCATTATAATTTGTTTGAGTCAGTTTTCAGGATAAATACCTATATTATCTCCCTTTACAAGGTATATCGCCATTAACAAAATACACAACCCGGCTGTAAATTAAAAGTTTGTCTTGCACATCATGTCAAATTATGCTATATGTTTCCAGTAATGCGAAGCAAAAGGGAAAATTTTCGTCTTTTCACTGCTTGAAACATCAGATGGAAAATGTCAGCATTCCGCCACACCTCTGTTACGAGGATGTCAATATTTGTTGATTAATGTGATTATTTTTTATTTCAGAAACATTATCCACAGGAAAAAGGATCAGTAATATCGGCACGTGCCAGAATAAACAATTATTATTGGCTGTACTTTGTAAGCAGTACAATTATTACTGGCTGCACCTTGTAATCAAGATACGGAAGTTATTTTTTCACGCGTAATCACGTAAAATGCAAAGAAGAATGAATTATGTTGAGAATATTGTTGCGGATCTCGTAATTATGGTTGAAAGTTGTTTTCCTTAGTGTAAACGCCAAATAGCGCTCCCATAATGTAGGTCAAATGGCATTGCTTTGTAATTCTCGAAAATTTGGGGGAAAAAACTAAAATAACTATGAACACAAATTTCCAAATTCATCGATTAATATGAAACGGTTTTTCTTTAATATTTATTATCAACTTTTCGTTTTCGAATTAAATACTATATGTTTTGTATTAGTTTCAAAATAGTTGAACTAAAATAACTGATATTTCTAGGATAAGAATTCAACAAAACAAAAAAGATGACCATAAACGGGCTTTAAAATCTTGTCCTATCTTTTATGTACCTTTCAGAATGACGATTAACGTGGTACAAAATGGTGTATGAAGAATCAATTAAAACTAATTATCTCAATCAGAATATTTCTGTAACATTGACAGAGTATTCACTTATTCCTTGGCGACGAAGAATGTTATCGGTCACGATTTGAAATGCGTACAAATATAAGAAACAAATAACCATGTTTCCAATTATTTTATATACAGTACGATTTCGCCTAATGCTTTCACAAATCATTGTCGTATATGGATGGGTTTCACTCTACAACTGAATCTACCCCTCTTCTTTTCATATTAGTAGCACACATTGTTTGAGGTCAGATGTAAAAGAGTTTGAACTTTGTCACTTTCTCTCCCTTTTGTCATTGGATGAAATTGGCAGTTAAATTGAAGAAAGAAATGAAAGAGATTAGGTGAAATATATCAAGAGGCTTATGATGACAACCTAAATTCTCCTGACATTAGCAGGTACTTTTGTCTGCTTACACGTCACCTTGCTGAAACGAGGTATTCAAAGGGCCAACACCAGTCTGGAATAGGTTATGGGACCAGAAACCCTAAATAGGATTCTTATTATCTCTCTCTCTCTCTCTCTCTCTCACACACACACACACACACACACACACACACACACACACACACACACACACAATCACACCATTCCATCTTTTTCAACTAATAACTACGCTGCGCATCGCCAATGCCTTTACAGCTGTATCTTGAAAAAGTTATATCGCTCTGAAAACTAGTTTCTAACCTCTTTAATAATGAAGAACATTTCAAATACGCCTATCTGACGGTAATACTTACGGTAACAGTGAATGATTTAACTTGCTTTTGTCTTGTAAATCTAAACTGAAGAGTCTCCTTGTACATGTACTAGTAAAGTGGAATATTTACCTTATCAACAGCTATGTAAATACGGGCGTTTACTTTCTTGATATTGACGTGACCTTGACTGTCGCAGAATTTCCTCTCAGTGTTTACTGTAATCAATAAACATGATATATTCTTAGCATGTTCCGTCCAAAGGTGAGGTGAATTAGAGAATGTGCGAGAGGTACGTTAAGAACTTATCAAAAGCTCGTACTGTAACATTGCAAATGTGTTGCCTCAGTCTAGGAGTACTATGTTATTCGATAATTGTCTCATGTCGATGTAACTGTTCTCCGATGGTGCTGTCTGGTGTGATAATGTCTGAGCCACGCAGAACTAAGGATAATAGTTTTCTAGTGAGAAGGCAAAATTATATTTCAAAGACAACTACGTACACATTGAAATATATTTATTATTTTTTATAATTGTATATTTTTAAAAAGCATTTCGAGACCCTTTTAGGGATTGAGGTCTGGGACATATGCCCCTCCGTTCCCCTTCTCCTTTGCCCTCTGATTAGGCCTGATAGTATTCCTGTTGGCAGCTTATCGGAACTCAGTATTTATTATTTTATATACTAAACACAACATGCGTGTCTGTGGGAACAGACGTAATCGCCAAAGTGAAGTTAGAGATCTTTCTGATGGTATGTTCTTTCATATTTACCTCCCCTGTATAAAATGTGTCGCTACACGTGTCCATGATGAAGTAGCTGTTTCGAGCACCGATTCTATGAGTATCTGACATGGGGAAATAACTGTGACACGACATGCCTTTAATGCTGTGTACCAACCTTATTTCCGAAGAAAAATCTTCGAATCCATACTCTACAACACTGCACAGTAACACTTATAGTAAATGAAAATGCACCCTAACCATAGCACGCTATTGTGCAGGAATATGCAGCTAGTACCCTAACTGTTCGTTTAATTTAAATAAAAGAATAAACCTTATTTCAAAGCTTTCAAATTTTAACTTAGGAGAATTATAAAAGTGGAAATCTTGTCGAACATTCACATCTGGCGTCCGTCGTCAAGCTGACTGGATATATTATATTCATACGGTCACAGCATCATAGTTTTCCTACAATTTTATTGAAAATATTCAGCGTATAAAACAAAATTTTTCTTATTTGTGTGGGGGGAGGTAGAATTCATCATATGAAATTTGTTACAAAAAATTATATGCACAAAGAGGCGTTGTTATCTATACTCCGGAAAATGACCAGTCACGGTGTCTAATTCATTGTTTATCGTTTTCTCCATTATCATTTTTTAACGACAAGTAACACCGGCGAATGTTTTCCTGCTTAAAGGAAATTTTCCTCGCCTGTTTTCCTTTATAGGCGTTGAGTTCTCTTTTCTTTTTATAAAAGAAAATGATTTATACATTTGCTTGAAGAAAAAAAATATTGCTATATAATATTTTGATCCTTTTGCTAAATTTCTCTTTTTTATATACATGTAGTTGGCTATAAGCATGAATGCCTCGTAATTTACTGTACCATACAAAGTACCCCACAGTCACTACAAGGAAGTGATCATGTATTTTTTTAAAATAACACGATAATCACATAATGAATACTTTACAAGGATTGGCTGAGTATTTTATTTCTTACAATTCGTCTGCTTGTTCTGCATTGGTGGCTGTACTGAATAAAGTATGTACCTTTACGAGAAGTGCTCAGGTTGCTTTCTCAACAAATGGATTATATACAAACAAAATGAATAAGCCCGAATTATAATCAATAGCGGTTTGCACAGCTACATATCTGTAAATCTCTTGTAACAACTAATGTACACTGCTAATATACTACAAGAAGGCTTACAAAACGACCAGCAGATGAATTTGGGTTAGAAAACTCAGCTTGAATAGAAGTATAGAAAACAGACAAACAGACTAATGGAAAGGTAGAAAGGAGGTTATAAGGCATGCACACACACACACACACACACACACACACACACACACACACACACACACACACACACACTGTAGACATGTGAATATTATTCACATCTTCAAGACATTTTGTGATGAGGGGGCCCCCGAGTGGTCAAGTTGTCTAAGGCTCTAACCGTTACGGATCACTGCCATATTACCTCTGTCTGCTTGTGTTCGATTCTCAAGGTTAGAATAACTTTGGTACGTGAGAAAGCGTGTCAGTAGCTTTTCGTGAGTCGGTGTTGGGTTTTTTGGAGGGAGGGGGGGGGGGGGCTTTCCCGGGTTCTTCCTTCGCCGTTTTTACTAGTTGTCCTGTATAGCCTGCCGTATTCTGAAAAATGGCGTTAAACCCAACAACAACAATAACAACAATAACATTTTGTAATACATTTAGTTTAGCAAGCACAATGTACAACCATACTATGCCTGCACACTATTGTGCTGTACTGTTTTCTGGTTGAAAGTGTAGGCTACATAAATGAGAGGGAAGACTAAAACAACCGAATCATTGTGTAAATGGAGCATTTTGTATTTACTTTATTTTGTTATGACCCAAGGTGATTTCATAAATACAAATGTAACATGGCATATTCTATCAAATAAAAACGCACCGCCGTATGCATTCATAAGAGGGCATGTTCCCTCTTTGGTCATTACAACATTTATTAAATCGATATGACTTCAAATCAACGCAAAAGAAACAGTACTTAATTTTTAATTAATTTTAACTGCATGAAGTAATTAGTTATACTATTGTGTGTTTGTGTGTGTGTGTGTGCGTGTGTGTGTGTGTGTGTGTGTGTGTGTGAGAGAGAGAGAGAGAGAGAGAGAGAGAGAGAGAGAGAGAGAGAAGAGAGAGAGAGAGAGAGAGAGAGAGAGAGAGAGAGAGAGAGAGAGAGAGAGAGAGAGAGAGAGATATTAGGATTTGTAACGTAGTTTTAACAATTTTCAGTCATGTCGCTACGATGTCTGCAGTGAGGCAGTTTATAGTGATGTCTAGCACTGGGCATCATGCCGTAGACATGTAGCATGATGTCCCACCCAGTCACATTATCCTGACACCAGGTCGACCAGTACGAACACTAACTTCTTAATGCTGAGCACCAAGCGAGGCAGCTGTTAGTACCATTTTTGTAAGTCTTTGGTATGACTCAGCCGGGGATCGAATCCACGGCCTCCCGTTTCCGAAGCGGACGCTTTAGCCAAAAGGCCACCAAAGTGGTGTCCAAAAACGTACTTAAGGTAGAAATATTTAATAAACTGCCACTAAAAAAATAAATTCATTTTTTACTTTCTAAAGATTAAAACAAATTTGATGGGTTGTTTTGTGTACGCAAATATCCACAATTCAATGCGCGGGCACCTTGTGCCGCCATTTTGAGTCCCTTAAAACCTTTTGTCAACAATAGTCTATTCAAAATAACAATCTCATTTTTTGTCGATAAGGAGATTTATTTCATCGAAATTCTAGATTATACCAGAAATTAAGTTCCCCCATAGCACAAAAGTGAAATTAAAGCCTGAAGTTTCCTGGCTTGTATCGAAACATAGAATAGTGATGTTGAGCCGCAATCATTCAAATTGCTATCAAAAAGAAATGCAATTATTTCTGACAAACAGGCAATATTGAGATATATTAAAAATATTTGATATTATGTCCTAAAAGTGTATCATGAAAGAGTATTTCTGAACAATGATCTTCGTGAACCAATATCAGTTATGGAATTAGAATTTCATAACGTGCATTCTGCCAGAACTTTGATCAACAAATATTTTTACGCGAAAACAAGTGTGTGTGCCAAATGCCGCTGAAAAGATTAGTTAATCACTATTCTATGTTTCGATACAAGCCAGGGTCAATATTGTATTTGTAGTGGAGGTGATGGACGTCAGACGATATTGAATGAAGGCGAGAAGTATTTAAAGAAGTTTCATCTTCAGTGTATTAAAATCAATCATGTTGTTTAACATAACGTAATTTTGTGAAGAAAGTCAAAACCGAGAATTCTTGAAATGTTCCTAACATTTTGCTTTGTAAATTGAATGCTAATCAAATGATTTATTTATTTCAACCCATGAAAACTGAAATCATAACATGTTTCTACTTGTTTCTGTATCCTTTTGCTTTTGTATCTGTTTATTGATGGATTTATTTGTTTATGAAAGAATAATAATGATGGTTGAAATTACAGTGTTTCATTTGAAGTAAAAGGGGAAATGTCAGGCATTCGGTCGTCTGCGGCTGACATGCACAACAGAATTTGATGTATTGTAATATTATTGCCCACATAATGAGACGTTCCTTCCAAATTATCTGTGTAGAATCATGTTAGAATTGGCTAGGGAATCAAGACGGTGAATATGGAAGTGCACATCTTTTGTGACGTCACGTGAAAGCAATGGAAAGATTTATTTTATTGTTTTCATTGGCAGCTATAACAAGTAGTTGTAAAGATGAAGTTACCAGTAACGTCATTGACAACTGTTAGTGAATACGGCCGTTTTGGTGCGAAGACACGTGTATCATGTACTCTCTATACATTTATAAAGGTCGTTTTTAAATAACTAAAACTTTTAATTTTTAACGTTTTTAGTAAAGTTTTAGAAACTAACAGAAAACACATCACTTCATCTAGTCGCACTATGTTAAGTAATGTTGCCTGTGACTTTGTTAAATGGAAATCTATCGGCAATAAATATGCTCTAACCTAGGCGATTTTAAAATGAATTGACATATATAATGTCTGTTGTGCTCTTTAAAGGCAACGTATAAGAAATGATTCTTTGCTTAAGAATGGGTGTGAAGGAATGTAATGTTCAATTATATGTTTATGTTCACATCGTATTCGTTATACACTGAACTTTAGCGACATAACTTCATATGAGCACAGCAGAAACTATGCATTTTACTTTGACCTAATTACAATTGTAATTGCTAACATGTACATTATTTAAAAGAATGTTCCTAGGAATTAGAATCAGAATAAAACTAAGTAAATAGTTCTTTGATGCGTTGGACCCCGATAACGTTTGTGACATCAACCGCCATATTGCGTGTTTTCTTAAATTCAGCATCCTAAAATTCCATACGCATAAAAAAGGCCTTGTACAGCTACTGGATCCACAGGGTGCGGGCTTCTTGAATGCATTTTATATAATCAAATGAGGTGTTTATGACGCTCGGATCCCATATAGAGGGATTTAACATCTAATTCACAAAAGAAACTAAGATGCGCCAGCATGTATAGAAAATATTTTATTTTGATCTTTTAACTGTCAATTGGGAGTGACCCCAGACATTCAAACTTTTTCGGCTTACTTAAGTGACTTCAGTTGACTGACGTATCAAGTCTGAAACAATTGTAAACTGAATTACCGGTAGTTAATTTTTGATCCAATTTCATCAGCAGTGTTGACTTTGATAAGGGACGACATATATATGAATAACGGTCATGTGTATTCTTGGACAGTAAAGACAAAATCACATACCAAAAAAAATCCTATTTGTGATAATTTTGAACCTCCAATTTCTTAACATTTTTCACATTACCTCATTTTCTGTGAAAGCTATATTACTTACACATGCCATTTCTAAATACCAACTTATGTAAAATGACCTACACAAACTGTAACGGAAATGCTGACGCTAGACGAACAGACAGATGTACGGATAGACATCATCAATCAGTAAGGCGGAATTGACGAAATCGTGCCAAATATTAAGTCACGTGAGAAGTATTTCCAATCCATACAGAAAAAAAAAGTGTATGGATACAAACAGACGTAACGTTGGAATGCTCAAGAGATGCACGTAACTCGCGTTATATCATATTAAAAGAATTTGATCTCAGGAGCAAACGACGGAGTGTCTTGTTAACGTTTTTTGTTTGGCGTTTTTGTCCTCAAAGTGAGCCAAATATTTGGAAGGTACGCCTACTTAAACTGTCGGACTGTCCCATCTAGAAATCTGCTTGAGGACAAGTACACCGCGGATTCTTACAGCATATTATAATGAAGCAGTCCGACTAAGACAACATTTGGATCTGTCCTTAATTCAGACGGCCCAACAAAATGGCTGCCGTTTGCAGTACTGTGCACATAATTTTACTTAAAAGCCTGCAGCCCATCTGCCTTCACGCAGGTTGCCGAATTGCGTTGTCCAACACTGCAATGACTCTGGGCCACCTGACAGAAGAGCAGATACAAATTTACAAATTTACAATAGACAACTTTAATAAAGCAGGAGTTATTCAACAAATCAGACAATCCTTTATTAGAACATATATTACAAGATCAAACCATCTAGCTTCGGTACTGAAATTGTGGCATCGATTTTCGATTAACGATATAAACATGTTTACAAGAGTTTCGTTGACCTTGTCATAATACTGTCGTTAGATCGGCTTAAACAATAATGAAATACGTTTGGAGTATGCGCATTTGATAGCGCCCCGTTTTAAGCTATTCTTAGATTTGTGTGATTATTGGAATTCGGCGTCATGTAAATATTCTTAGCCCGAGATAATTAGCCAATTACTAGGAGCAAACGTCACGGAGTCAAGTGTTAGTGAATTTGAATGATGCCATAGTTTGCTAGTAGTGAATTTAGGTCCAAACCGAATGACTGGCCATGGAGTAAGATAATTCATATTCAAATCTAGTGGTGTACAATAGTAGTGTGGCTGAGTTGGCAGTATTTACGGTAGGAAACCGGTAAATTACACAATGGAATCAATAAGAAGGGATTAATTATATACCGTTTATGTGTCCATAGTCGGAAATGGGTGCATTTATATTGGCGTAATGAGCCTGGAAAAGCGTACACTGACTGGCCTAAGGTGGCGGAGTTAAAATAGTTCCCAGTGAAAAGGGGATACTCGTGTATTTTCTATGGCGTAACCGGCTGGTGGTACGGAAAACTGATGATGATAAGAAAACCCAAATATGCGGTTGATGGACTTTTGGCAAGTTGTTTTATCTGTGGTCTTGTATTGATTAGAGTAAAAATTTTGTATATAAAAACAGACACGTCTGGCTTTCTAATTTACAACTGAAATAGTATGGAAATCTTTGAAAAGTTGGGGAAACATAAGACTTCCAGCTGGATTCGCGCCAGGGTTTAACGCCGCTCGGTCAGGTGATACCCCTGTGCGTGTAACAATAAAATAAAATGGGATTTCACTCGGTTATGCAATGTGGCAAAGTGACTGACAGTTTCTGGGAAAGAAACATACTACACAGCCTTCGTCGCTGGTGACATGTTATTATAATGGAGCAGTGTTATGCATCTGTGTCCGACTGGGGCGAAATTTGGATCTTTCCAAAGAAACAAAATGGCTGCCTATTGCAGTACTGTGCACATAATTTTGCTTAAAAACCTGCAGCCCATCTGCTCTCAGGCAGGTTGCCTGATTGTCTTGTACCTCACTGCCATGGCGCTGGGTCACGTGGCAGATGGACATATCCAGTTTTTGTGCCAAGATCAACAATTTTAATAAAGCACGAGTTAGTCAACAAATCTGGCAATCCTTTGTTGGAACATATATAATCAGTTTCTGGGAAATAAACATACTACTCAGGCTTCATTGCAAGTGACATGCGACTATCGCTCTCCAGAAGTTTTCAAAAGCTGCTTGAATGACGTACATCTCTATTTTGATTTATTGAATCGTATATGATACCATCGTATCTTGTTTACAAAGCACATGTTAAGCATTACTTGTTAAATCGAAAATCTTGTTTATAACAATTGTTGTTTGCTAGCAATAGTTTGCCAAAGTACGGGGCTTAAAACGTAACGATCCCTATGTCATTGAAAAGAATAAGTCACAAGTTAATATTTTTCTGTATTTTATTACCGCGAATGCTGGCCTAAACTGTGTTGAATGAGATGTCAGCTATTAAATTGGGACCCATAAATAATGATAAGGCACCTCTTACATCTCCTAACCTCTCCTTCAGTTATTCTATTGCAAGATCACTGTATTTGAATGTAAGATGAGGAGTTTGTTGAAGTGCTTTTAAAACCTCGTTACTTAAAACCACGTCATCTCAGGATGTCTTCATGAATATTATCGTGTAGTATACAACAATTAAATTGCAACCAAAACAATAAGAAATAAATCCATAGCTTTCACATTTAGGCTTTATAATAACTCGGTATCCGTAGATTTTGTCTCGCCGATGCAGATTTCCATTCAGTAACTTCCATCTAAAACAAGATTAACTTTTATTTTCTGTTGACGCTGTTGTAATTCGGGATGCTTGCTTGAAGTCGCGTCTTCTTCCGTTTTCTGTGCCAGGAATTTCCCCTCGCCACTCACCTCCAAAGCCTTAATATTGAAATTATCTTAAAGATGTGACATTTAAACTTCCTTCTCGCAGCATCGGTGAAATTTAAATATAATTATATAAAATTAAGGTAATCTCACAATGACACTCCTTCTCTCTACGCACACGGTATGCAAATAGTTTATTCCGGTCTTGGAATCTGTCACGTCATTTGTTTGTCATTGTGCCAAAACACCCATCCGGAACACATCTGCTATATATTCTACACTAACCGAACTCAAGGCTTTGTATTTAAAGCAAACGCATGTTTTCATTTCTTACTTGACTCTCAGGTAAAGATTTAGAGCACTAAGACTTTGT
The DNA here is from genome assembly GCA_030141615.1 of Unio pictorum. Taxonomy (NCBI): domain Eukaryota; kingdom Metazoa; phylum Mollusca; class Bivalvia; order Unionida; family Unionidae; genus Unio; species Unio pictorum. The sequence continues at coordinate 13,040,159 of JARLTB010000059.1, forward strand.
GGTAAGAGTACGTAAAGGTATAGAACCTAGTAGTAAAATTCCATTCCTTTCTTCGAAATGGAAGCTAGATGTTCGATTTGTGTGATTCTTGTCTGCGTACTGGCAAAATCAGTGTCCCAGGCTGTTCCGCAGTGCAAGTGGTACGGATTGTTTGAAATCATCCCAAAAGATGACTGTACCGGTTGGTATATGTGTGTCTGGGGCCAACCTGTAGAGATGCCAAGTTGTCCTAAAGGGTCCGTTTTCAGCAGAGCTGCTCGTGTATGTGTTCCCATCAACAGTGTATATGACGACTGCCCTATAGGCATGCGAGTTATAACAACCACAAAAAGTGAGTATTAATTTTCTTACATTTTATGGAATTATATATGCTATGCGCGTATAAAGATTATGCCACCTGATTTAAAGTTTAGTTGGAGAGCTACGTTTTCTCTTTTTATTATAAGATTTCAAAGCTTTGAAAGTTGGTTTGGTTTTGATTTGAACATTTCTATAAAGCGGGCAAAGTTGAATGAATATTATTTGCTTTAGATTTGATGTAAATTACCACAAAAATCATATTGTTAATGTTAATTGCTACCGTTTCTGCATGTTTCAATCCTTAATGTTTGATCTGATAGATTTAAACATAGATATGACCATTCTATGAAAGGCATTACAAAGCCGCTTGCCCTACGTTTGAGGGCAAAATTCGACTGCCCCCTTGTAGCGACAACCTCAGAGTTGTCTTGGGCTAATACATTTACGTGCTTGCGTGGGTACGACTCAACAAAATCGACAATGAGTATGGGTAATGTAGTATGTTCTGCAATTGTATATTTTACAATCTCGCCACACTACATTTCTTGACACCTATAGTTAGCCTCCCACCTCCGTGTTTATTTCATATATCAATCCCGTTTCACATGAGACACTGTCAAAATTGTCATTTCCATCTTTAAAGTACAAGTCATACAGCTAATGTAGGCGTATTTTCTGTTTTATCTATAGGTGTCATTTTGGCACACTTGATTAGACATAACTGACCCGCCCATCCGAAGAGGGATATGTTTTTTACAGTTGTTTTCATATCATTTATATATGCAGCAGAACATATGATTTGTATATATGATTTGTGCATATGATTTGTACATATGATTTGTACATATAATTTGCATATATGATTTGTACATATGATTTGTACAATATGACTTGTACATATGATTTTTATATATAATTTATACATATGATTTGTACATATGATTTGTATATATGATTTGTACTACGGCATATGCTGCTCTTTTAAAAGCTCATGCTATCATTTAATTTAAAATATGGATCATAAGAGATTGATGGAAACGGCTATACAAGCGTGAAAAACACTTGGTTTCACACGCATGTGACCATATAAATATATATTGCTCTAGCTTACTATCATCCTCCTTACCTATTCTGGACAAGAGATGACATCAAGATTTAGAAGGAAAGATGTAATTGCGTGTTAATGATTCAAACTTTCATACAACGATAATTTCTGGATTAGCTCAAACAATTGAGCAATTATTGCAAGTACCTGAATAATTACTATGACATGTTTAAGATCCAATAGCTACTCTGAATGAAGGGACTTATGAACACATTCCCATGTTGACTAACTTCCTATTAAACTTGCGAATTTATTGTCACCAATATGAACAGTATTCTCAAGTAACTAAAATGTGTAATCAGAGTGTATGCAGTTATTTTCCTGTTATGTATCAACATTAACATACAGAGGCGTAGCTGGGGTGGGGGCGGCGCCAAACTAGTTGGGGCGCCAAATTAGGCTTTCAAATAGGTTGTATATGGACTTTTTTCGGCAAATATGCAACTATGCATTAGTTTTTTCTTCTCTTTAATAGCCGTTGGCGTTACATTGGGTGATGGTGATTCTATTGATGAAAATAAAGGATTTCAGAGTTGGGGGGGGGGCGTAAAAATGAATCTTGTCCCCGGGCTCCAAACACTCTAGCTACGTCTCTGTTAACATAAAAAAAAGAATTCTTCTTAAATTACAAGCCATATGAATTCTTTACCATTCTTCTTAAATTACAAGCCATATGAATTCTTTACCATTCTTCTTAAATTACAAGCCAACTGAATTCTTTACCATTGGTCTTTTCCATCCATTATTTACGCAATAAATACAGGAAACTGATTTATGCATCTTGTCTGTCAAACATATGTACATTAAAAATACATCGTATCAAACCATTCTCAAAAGCTGTCTATTTGACATTTGTGAAGTAAATGGATACGCAAAAAGTGTTCGTAATTCATTCAATAGCGAGTATAAATAAATAATTTGAAAAGTAAAGCTTTAT